>OMNW01019578.1:6901-21072 GCA_900303245.1 Selene dorsalis | reverse complement strand
TTTAGATGTGTTTCTAGATGAATGGTGAGGTACTGAATTCCTTTAATGTTTGTCTTTTTTTAGCATATTTTTTATGCAAACTGTATTTATGTAAATAAAATGACATTACTACTACATTTGTAGAAATTTAATCAGTTAAAAGTGTGAAGTGTTTTTATTTTTTATTTTGGGGGATTTTATTAATGTAACTAAGACAAGTCTGTTCTAAGCTCTTCATTTGTTCATGTGCAGCTTCCATACTTCTCCCTCAGGGTACTGGTGTTGCTGCACTGATGACTCCACCATCTCACAGGAGTAGCCTGGATCCTGTAACAGTAGTGTAGATAGAAGCAGTTTGAAGCAGTGAGTGTGAATAATATAAAGTAGAAAGGTTTTATTTCAGAGAAACACAAATCAACTTTGTGTTTAGTCATTTCTAGCTTGCACCTGCACTCTGTCGTACCTTTGGGGGCAGGTAGTGGGCGTCTCGAATCACCACTGGACTTGTGAAGTGTTCATGAAGGTGGTCCACATACTCGCACATCCTGGAGAGGAGGTTGTGAGTTTTGTGATAATATTCTACTCTCATGGTGTTAAAAGCTCAAACTGAACATAAATATTCTTACTCCTACCGGTTGCTAAGGCTCGCAGACACACAGATGTAGTCAAACAAGATCAGATGCTGGACGAGCTCACAGAGACCGACTCCTCCAGCATGAGGACACACTGGCACTGAGGAGACAGACATGGTAGAGTGAGCATGTTAGCAATATATTTTATTTATGAGAGTATAAACTTTGATTTTTAACTTAATGCAAAAATCTTTTACCTCAAATTGTTCAGACATTTAGACATAATTGATTAAAAACTTACATTTTCCTGTTTATGGGTCATTAAATATCAGCTCTTCAGTTTTTTATTCCTTTGGTATTGGTACCATTTATCTGTTTGATACTTCATTCATACAAATATTTCCATTTTGTCAGGGTAGTAATTGGTCCTGAAAATGAAAAATGTTGCATGGACAAGAGGGGAATAGGTAAACGAATGCTAAAACAAAATTGAAATAATAGTTGAAAATAAAGAAAAAGAAAAAAAAATGATTTGATCAATTTATCTGAGGTAAAAGACAAAACTTTTTTCAGGAGGCACAAAGCCAAACACTTTGTTTTTGCATTTTTCATCATTTAGCTAATAGTAATAATGTATAATGTATTTTTGACTTCTGAAATAATATTTTAGTGGCTTTTGCTGCTTTTAATGTAAACTCCATATGTGACTGTGATTGTTGTCATGTTTAAACTCTTACCCTGGAACTTGTGGGCCATCAGCAGCACAGCCAGGTTCTCATTGACGCTGCCCAGCCGACAGCTGTCTATCTGAACAAACTGCAGCGCGGAGGCCTGGAGGAACTGCTTAAACATCACCCTGTTGGCACACTGGAGAGGGGACAGTCAGCCAGGTAGACATTTAATGACACCGTTTCATAAAACAGACAAACAGTATGCAGCCAAGAACAAGCATGGGCCCTGACCTGCTCTCCTGTTGCCACTCCAATCCCGAGTGGAGCCAAAGCCTGCAGCAACACAAAGTCAAAACACCTTCTATCAGTCTTCAGCCACTGATGGATTAAGGCAGGCATGTCCAAACTATTCCACAAAGGGCCGTGTGGCTGCAGGTTTTTGTTCCAACCAACCAGGAGCACACAGTTTGACCAATCAGCTGTCTGAAGACTGACATCAGTTGATTAAATAAGTCAAGTCTGGTGTGCTGCTGCTTGGTTGGAAAGAAAACCTGCAGCCACATGGCCCTTTGTGGAATAGTTTGGACATGCCTGGATTAATGAGTAGGCCTACAGGGGATGATATGAAGGTCTATTGGGGAGCCTTTTACATGTCTGTGTCCAGGAGCCTATAACCTTCTACTCTGTCCATGTCTTCAAGCACATGAGCAACCTGGAGAAACCCAACTCCTTCTTCACCTTGGAGATGGCAGCGTGACCCAGAATGTCGTCTGGAGACGTGGGCTCCTCGATCCACAGAGGTTTGAACTCTGAGAGCCTGGACACCCAGCTGATGGCCTCGGCTACGTCCCATCTCTGGTTGGCGTCGATCATCTAACGCACACAAATAAACACTTCAGTTTGTCACTTCCAAAAATAACGACGATGTTCTCCGACTAAGACAAACATACCAGAGTGTTATTCGGTCCAATCATTTGCCTGATGAGTCGACACCTGCGTATGTCGTCCTCTATGTCGGCGCCGACTTTCACCTTAAACTTGGTCCAGCCGCTTTTAAGTGCGTCTTCGCAGAGCTGCAGAGAAACACAGCTCATCACTAAAAGCCCTTTGACTGCAGATGTGTGTTATGGATTTTACAGCGCAGAAACCTGTTTGAGCTGCTGATCCGAGTATCCAAGCCAGGCACAGGAGGTGGTGTACGCAGGATAACCCTCTTTCAGCATCTGATCCTCTGGCAGGCGGAAGAAAAAGTCCACACAGGTAAGAACACTTGAGAAGTGTCTTTTAATGGAGCAATTGTGGAGTGTAAAGGCCTATTATTCAGGATAATAGTACCCCTGTTAGTTTATAAAGAGGCAATTTGGATTCCACTGAAGCCCATTAAACGATGTAATTTATGATTATTCTTCGGGTGCTCACCTCTCTGTTTCTTGCCTTCCTGTGCCTTCACAAGTATTTCTGAATTTAAAAAAGAGAAGAGAAGCACAGAGTCTTCAGGATGCAGGGTTTCCTTCATACTGTACTGTTATAAACCCGTCTCACCTAGAGCCTCCTTCTCTGTAAGCACATCAGTGATGTATCTGAAGTCAATGCATGAGACAATCTGTCTGGGATCCTGAATTGACAAAGGAAACGCAATATTTCCCTTGTGATCACATCCTGGACAAAAATCTTCAATATCCATTTTTTTCTGTGACTCACCATGTCAACAAGCAGCTTCCACAGAGGCTGTGGAAAGATGATGACAACAGGCAGTGAGTCATGAGGTGTCGTATGTGTGGCAGACACTGAGTGTATGTGTGTGTGTTTTTTTTCTCCTAATAATGTCTCATCCGACGGCCGCACCTTGCCCTCAGCCCTCGCCCACAGGTCCCACACTGCATTCAGAACAGCAGCAGTGGCCAGGTGGATCACTCCTTTCTCTGGTCCCAGCTGTTTCAGACAAAAAAAATTAACACGTCCTTTAAAAATAATCAATGTTAAATAAATAGCACTGAAAAAACTGGAGTGTGCTTAAGATAAAAAAAAAACTTACATGAACTCCTTAAGAAATTGAAGACCATTTTCAGTGGTAGATTTCAGGGACAGAGTTTGTGTCCGATTCATCTTGTACTTGAAATAACTCAAGGATGGAGACCCATTCAAATGAGTTGAAAAATATTTGTTTGTCTTGACCTAAGAGGAACTGTAGGTACCAGTAGTATCACAAGGAAACTATTCACAAGTACATCGAGTTATGATGGCAGAGAATAAAATCAGTAACCAAAAGGATTTTATGAGGCTCTAGCCCTTATCTTCTGATATATGGATGGATGTGTGTTGTCTTGACAGAAGTACTGATGTCATTAAAAAGGAACATGTGATGAGATAAGAGGATGTGAATCATCTCTCTCTCTAGATTGTAGAATAGGTCATGAAGTTGAATGGCTCAGTGTTCCCTATGTCAGATTTTGTGGTGTGTGTCACTGTGTGCCTGCTCTTACCCATCTCATCTGCCCATCACTGGTCAGGAGGCGGTAAAAGCCACGGAAGTCGCTCACAATCTCCTGCAAGGATTTCCCAACAACCAGTGTTGACAAGGCCTCCACAGCTCGCACCACTGCAGGGTGACACAGGCCACAGAGATCAGCTCATCATCACTACACAGCACCACCACAAGATGGCAGCACAAGGTCCATCTCTGCACAGAAGCAGGTCAGGTAAGAGGTGTCAGCTTCAGGTACCCTCACTTACACGACAACACCCCAGGCAGTTACATGCATAGTTTTTCATTTTTAGGTGGTATTTTGTCGGTCTGGGTTTTTATTTATATAGGGTTATATTTGTGATTTTTTAGTGAAAGTCATTTATGTAAATTATCTGTAGCCTCTCTAAAAGACTGATTTACCAATAAAATATAATGTAATCAGCAGATATAGCCCATATATCAGTCATTTTAATCATTCTGATAACGATTTGGACTAGTTTACAAAAGGTTGCATTCAGGCTCCTGAGACTCGTAAATCGGAGCTTATTGGGAGCACATGAACTCAGCATCACATGTTGGTGCGGTGAACTTGGAATCGCGGAAGTGCTTCGTCCACACTGAGTGTTGCATGACTCTTACCGATGTCGGTGCCTTTTCCTAAAGTAAACGTGAGGCCAAAGCCCCTCAGGCCGCTGTCCGTGTCGATGACCACATAAGCGACTGAGTAGTCCGGGTCGGTGTGCTGCGGTGTGGAAAGTTACAGTTACAGTCAGTACGCGTGTGTCTGCAGAGTGGGTGCAGCTGCAGAAAGTCTCTCACCATGGCATCCGAGCCGTGCTGCTCCACAGACGTCTGAAATCTCACATCCTTCACTGACACACTAACGACCCTGGGCAACATATTGACACCCAGATCCAATCTGTGTTGTGACTCAGACCCTGTTTACACAGATTTCCCCCTCAGGTGACTTGTGCACATTGAGCCCACCCACCTCCTTCTGTCATTGGCTTAGACATTTGAGTGCCATACACTTAAAGAGACAAATCAACGCATGGGATTTGTAACAAGAAGAGGGGGGAAGAAGGCTTAAAATCACATTTTTATTGTACAAATACCCCAGATGAGACTCCGCCCCCCTCCCCAATATAATACGCAATCTTGTCCATTTTATTAATAATAATATAAAATGAGGATTTTATAATATACAAAGCCCTTCTTTACAAGCTCAGTCAATTATCCCATTACAATATTGTCCAGATGAGTCCACACAGGAACACAATCCAAAGAGAAACTCATTGTAAAAAAAAAAAATCATCACTGCACTGTACAAGAGTTATTCAGCAGTCACATTTCAAGAGGACATGATGGTTGTTTTCAGGTTATTTTGAGGCTTTGATTTTGTGTTTGCAGCTGCAGCCAGTAAAATCCTTCTGCTCCTGCATGCTTGTCTGGCAGCAGTTTAATATGTGTAGTGTCATTCCAGCTTAGCAAGAGGCCACAGTTCGGTTGAGTTTCATCACTGTTTAACTGGTGTATTGCTGTAAAACCAAATCTTGGGATACATTATAGAGGCAGGTTTTACATAAGCATGTTTCTGTGGTCATCGCCGTGAGGTTATACAACTGAGTCTTATCAGAGATTTCTCTCTGAGATGATGACAGACAGCGAGGAAAGACTTCAAATGAAGCTATAAAACCATGTCCACATGATATGAATAAAATCTGGCAATAATAAATTCTTCCTGAACATAATACAATTTAAAAAGCAGAGAACAGAGAGGAATATGACTCTGCCAGTCTTCCTCTACTCACCCATTTGTAACATAAAAAATTGCACTGCGAATGATAAAATGTAAATGTAGTGTGTGGGATTTGCTTTTTAATAATCACTGTCAAATGGACTGTGATAATGACCACCAGCCCCCTGAGAGCTTCTCCCTATTAGTTTAGCATATCGTCTCCGTCAATAATTAATCACTCTGATGCATAATTTACTAATCTACCACAAAGACTATAATTTGGAGAAACATGGGAGAGAGCTCCTCACTGAAACATATACGAGACCTGTTGACTCTAGATAATACCTGTGTCTTTTTTGAAGCATCATCACAGCTTATTTCACAACAACATGAGCTGTGCTGATAAAACATGGTTGAAATGAATATGTGTGTCCCCCTCCAGAATCTGCCATTTTGTACGTGATGACAAAAAAATCCACATGAACAGTTGAGACTTGTGTAAGTTGCATTGGAACTGATAGGATGGAAGAGTTTGATGTGACGTTCAGATGCAAAATGAACTTTGAACACTATTTAATTTTATTGTCTCCTGTGGCTGGTTGGTTGTTTATTGTAGCGGCTGGGTTTGGTCTTGCTGTTGTGTACAATAGTTAGGCTGCTGTTCTTATGATGATGATGTTGCTAAAGGAGGAAATCTGTTGCTAAATGCCGACTTCTACTGCACTCTCCTCATTGATATTCAGTATGGTACATAACAGCATATTGCAGCCTATTCAGCTGGCTGTTGTTCCTCAGGCCTGTTGGTTGGTCTTTGAAATGCATATGGTGGGATAATCTGACTTTTATGGGAGCATCGTATTTTAATGTTTGCGCTAAAATACACAGATCAATTTCTCTGAGCTGTCAAGAATTGTGTGTGGGAAACCTAAAAGTAGTGTTTCTTGTGTGTACTATGATATGAAAAATCCTGCCTGTGTCGTACCATGTATGAAAACAGAAAATATGTAAATAAAACAAGGTCTTGATTGACACTGGATGCAGACCCAAAAACTAAAACAGAGGAGAGCAAGTAGTGATTCGTGCGACTGATCATCCTGTTTGAAGTCTGATTTTTCTGCCCGTCCTTAAACCAGTCTCCTCCTGTGACTGCACAGTGCAGGCACGCTATAGATTTTCTCCAGGCTGATACTGTGGCTCTGTGGCAGTGAAGTAGTCCTCCAGGAAAGACTGGAGGTACTCGAACGTGGGCCTCTCGTCCGGCTCCTTCTTCCAGCAGAGCTTCATCATCTCATGCAGGGACTCGGGGCACCCCTGGGGGCAGGGCATGCGGTAGCCTCGCTCCACCTGCTCCAGCACCTCTCGGTTCACCATACCTGAGGGGGGGGGCAGACGGGACAGAGGGTGGAGATGGCTGTTAGAGAAATGAGGATCATATTCCTGACTATATATTCTTTCCCTCTTCAATAAACTCAGGATCCTTAACGCTAAATGTCAGATTATAGCTGATATTAATGAAAGTTTTCTAAAAAAAAAAAGTAGAAATTTCACACTTCTGAGCAGCTCAAACCAGCAGTTGATGAGAAAATTAATCCTAATCACGTTTGTACTCTACATATGAAGCTACAGGCAGGAGGTGGTTAACTTGTCACACTGATTGAACTATTACACATAATATTTGTGGGATTATTCAAACTAAATATAATGTGCAAATTATTGAGCTTTAGTGGTACTGGGAAGCAGAGCTCGTTAGAGGCTAGCTATTTCTCCCTGTTAGCAGTCTTTATGATAATTTTTGTATATTCCATTAATCAACTATCAAAATTATTCACTGTCAATGGACTAATCTAATTATGTTTTCAGTGCTACATCAGATATTAAGTGGAGCTGTGTGAAAGTAGTGCAGAACACTGCAGGCGCCGCTCCCCAGGGCAGTACCAGTCTGGCAGATGGTTATAAACAAGAGTGGTGTTCAATCTCCTGATCGTTCCCCACCAGATGGTCCCATCTAATCCCAAATATACGTGTGTGTGTGTGTGCGCGTGTGTGTAAAGGCATCATTGTGTGTGTAGATGTAAGTGTTACCCCTGCAGAGGCATAAACAACCACCACAGACAATGTCAGACAGGCAGCTTTACTTCATCCTCTGACATTAACAAACACGCCAGCTTGACGTCCACTGACAGACTGAGAGCTGATAACTACGACCATGATTCACCACCTTCAGATGCCATCTTTTTTTTTCTTTTTTTTCCCCCCTTCCACATTCACTGCATGCATCGCTGTGCGTGTGTGCACTCATTGTGATTTTTACCTGGATAGGGCACTCTGCCTTTGGTGACAAGCTCAGTGAGTAAGATGCCGAAGGACCACACGTCCGACTTGATGGTGAAGCGTCCGTACAGTGCAGCCTCTGGGGCCGTCCATTTAATAGGAAATTTGGCTCCTGGACATGATGGAGGGTGAGAGGAGAGGGAAAAGGGAAGGGGAGAGGGGGTGTCAGGTGATCCC
This sequence comes from Selene dorsalis, assembly GCA_900303245.1. Lineage (NCBI taxonomy): Eukaryota > Metazoa > Chordata > Actinopteri > Carangiformes > Carangidae > Selene > Selene dorsalis. The sequence goes on along the minus strand of OMNW01019578.1, from coordinate 13,137 downwards.
ACTAGAGGGCGTATGTGCTCATTTTTTGGCATTCATTAATTTACAGGAAACCACAATGACCCACAATTACATCATGAAGTCCAGTTTTCTTTCCCTGTTGATTCCATCACTCTGGTTCACAGAGACAGACAGGCCAATGCACTCCACAGAAAAGTATTAATATCGCAAAGAATCCAGAGAGAGACTACAACTTTGAATTAATGAGCAATAAAACATACTCTTACTCAATTTGGTCTGGCCTGAGATCTAGCTTTCAGTGGATAATGTCTAACTATTGCACTTAAAGTGGTATTACCAAGTTCTTCTTCTGACTTTTTGATAATATAATAATTTAACATTTACTCTTCCCTTGATTATCACTTGTGGCTGCAGTGAGCACCAGACAAGTTACAAAGTCTTGGTTTATGTTATGAATAAATACTAAAAGTGAAAGTGAAAGTATAAAGAGCCATGTCCATGCACCTGTGTTTGAACGACTGTTTCATTTAAAATATTTAAGAAAATAAACATCAATTTCCTCACTTTCCTATAATGGTAGCAAACAGGAATAGCACTTCAGAATATTAAAAACGGTTTACTGATCCAGCTATGCTATACATTTAAATCAAGTCCTCTTGTTGCTGTATACTTTAATCTTTGTCCATGCTGGTGGAACTGCAAGTAAAGGTTTATGCTGTTACATTTTTCTGATTTCATTATAATTCAATTCACTTTTCAACGTTGCCTCTGGTAGAAATTCATAGAAGCAAACTGCTATCTTAAACCTTTCTTGTAAGCATGCTTGCCTCATATACATCAAGGCAAAAAACCTCAAAGTAGTTAATTGGAGGAAGAAAAATTCAAAGACACAAAGCTCAAAGCATGGACCTATAGAACAAGAATTATCAGCATGCTGAAATACCACTAAGGGAGAAAACATTTTAGTCGGAAGGAGTCGTTTGGCAGCAGACAGAGCAAAGACCTGAATTCTCCCCATGTGTGAAAAGCACAGCTAATCAGAGGGAACAGGAGCATCTGGTTTCCACTATTAGCTTAATACACCATGATAGGAGACAATGGGGAGTCGTCCTAGCTGTGAAGTCGCCTCGCTATCAATTTCTACCTCGACGCCTCGGTCACCTGTGACTCAAACTGTCTGTCTGTGTGTGTATGTGTGTGTGTGTGTGTATGCACCAACCTTGCCTGGCTGTGTACTCATTGTCCTCTATCAACCTGGCCAGACCAAAGTCTGCGATCTTGCACACCAGGTTGTCGCCCACAAGGATATTGGCAGCTCGCAGGTCTCTGTGGATGTAGTTCATTCTCTCGATGAAAGCCATGCCGTCAGCGATCTGAAAGCAAAAGAATTTGACAGCATTTCACGACTGGCGCCTCAGTAAATAATTTTTAGCTCCTCACCCTCCGAACATCAAAACCCTTTGTCAGACATGAAAAGAGGAGTAAAAGTGAAAGAACGAAAGCAGAGCGTGCCAAATCTACCTGAGGCTGCTGTTCTTTTTTTAACATCTGAAGCTTAAAATAGAGCTCTGAACTTAACAGCGTGATTCACTGACACACTTTCTGCTCTCGTGAAACAAAAGAAATTTAAGTGTGCTTTGCCTCACCTTTGCGGCCATGTCCACTAGCAGGACAAGCTTCAGGAATTTGCCATCGCCTTCTTTGAGAAAGTCAAGCAAGCTTCCTATAGAAACAGTAAAAGTAAGAGGTCACACAGGGCAGCCATGATGGACTGTGAGTGAGCTGCATATCAATATAGTACTATATGAAATGTTAAATATTTCAATTAAGCCCTTCTTCCCTCCAATTAAACTGAATATTACATTAAGCTTGACTGTAATTTGATATGCATGATGATATCTAGTCAGTATTTCTCATTTAGTGTCGATCATATTTTTCACTGCATGATGAGTAAAAGAGCTGTGGAAAATAAAGCAGTTGCTCTATGAAATCACAACAAACTGCAGGCATTTAGACACGCATTCTCACACACATGCATGCAAACACACACACGCAGAGGCATATGTCATAGAGTTAACATTTACACACATAAATCTAATTACTCATAAAACCTTGAAGAAAAAAAAGAAGCGCATTGCAGCTGAAGCTATGAAAGCCTCCCACAAAACTACTGCAGTTTTCAATTAACCATCCCAGTTTCAGACCCTGAGTAACCACATGGGATTTTCAAGGACTTTCAATCTGTTCAGCGTATTAATTAAAACGTCCATAAAATTTACATTTTTGCTTGAAAAACCGAGGCCACGTGATCCATTTCGTGCCTTGAAGGCCCATGGGCTCAGGCTTGATGCTGTTTAGTTTTCTTTAAAAATAGACCTCATCTGTGTCACGTAACAGGAAACAGCTGAGTTTTGTTATTCTCCCGGGTCGCAGGTTCGTAGAAAATCAAATCGCTGATCAAATATTCCAGTTTGCAGCTTTCTGAATAGGTTTTTTTAGGGGGGGGATGTTTCGGGGACTGTATCTGCATTTACCTTTGGACATGTATTCAGTGACGATGTAGATGGGTTCCTCAGACACCACGGCATACAGAGGCACCAGTTTGTCGTGTCTGAGCTTCTTCATGATCTGAGCCTCTTGGAGGAAGGCCTCAGGCGACATGGTTCCTGGCTTCAGCGTCTTTATGGCCACCTTTGTGGTGCCATTCCACGTGCCTGCCGAGACAAAGACAGGGAGAGAAAAGCCCACGGGCCACAGGGGTAATCAGGGGTTGTTAATGGGCTGGGAGCAAGACAATATCATTAATTAGTTCTTGTAATTGCCCAGGCATGTGCTGTCATGCGTGTACTTCTTGCAAAAATATCCCTGGGATGAGCAGATACCAGCTCAGAGTTCAACCAGGAACAAATAAATTTGGCTGGAGCTGTCCTGACTGAGACAATCTCTGGAGATAAAGAGGATACAACAAACAGAGGAAGCTACTGCAGGAAGTGGATAAGTTTGGACTAATAGAGACACAATAAATATAGGCTGCAGAGTATTTGTGTGTGTTTGATTTATGCGTATGGCGTCTTCATTTCCTATATAAGTTTGGCCTGATTTTGTATTTCCCTGTCTAGATTATTACCAGTGAATAATAAATAAGTCTATGATGCTGGAAGTGTTATATGATCTTGCTCTTACCCATCCAAACCTCTCCAAAGCAGCCCTGGCCCAGTTTGAGCTCCAGTCGCAGGGACTCCCGGGGTATCTCCCAGGCATCTTTAGCGAGCCCCTGAGTCTGAGGCTTGACCGTGGGGCAAACCGTGGTTAGCCTGTGGCACAGCCCGTCGGCATGCTCTGTGATAAAGTGAGACACAGAGATCAAAACGCTACACTGCACCCAGCGGTGCCGCACTCACCCACGAGTTTCTGAACCAGCTCGATACAGCGTTTTAAAGCCACTCTTTTTCATGCATCGATTCATTCCATTTGATGTTGACGAATTTAGACGCTCTTATGATAACTGCGATGAAATATAAATGAGATTAAGTGGCTTTTTAACAGACCAAAACCCTCTCCAGACTCACTTTGAAATGGAGTGGCTTCATAGTGATTTAACCTCCATCCCCCTCAGGCTGAAGACAAGGTGGGCGGCTCCAAATCATAAATGTACCACCAATTGTTATTAAAATTAATGGCTATTCATCTCCCTTGGAAACACTGGGGCCTATTGTAAGCAGTACAGCTAACTGAATGGTGGCACAGAGCGGCGGGTGTAACTCAAAGTAATTTTTAGGATAATTCCTGGAGTTGTTATGAGAGACTGTGATGAATAATGAATGAGGAGAGAAAAACAGACTGAGCAGGGAGCATTACACACCACGTACCTGTATAGTGCTTGACGAGTTTCTGTAATGTGTCAAACTGCGCTCGTGTAGTGATATAGTATCCCCCGTTGTCAAGCTTGCGGATCTTGTAGTGTTTCACATTGTCTCCTTTGGCTTCATCCCAGTCTCGTATGGAGAGAGAATAAGCACCTGGGGGGGGGCAAGAGAAATATTCTTTATCCATCTCAACACAAACTGTGTTGAGGATTTGACTGTGTGGTGTAAAAACAGTGGAGGTTTAGAGTGGGACGATTTTAACATTAGGCTATAAATTCACAGTTTTCAACATAGAAACCTTTGTTTTTTTAATGTCAGATGGCTCTAAATGCTCCCAAAAGGAAAAAAAGTGTAGACTGTACAAATACAGCTTTTACAGGTTGATGAGGAAATAAATTGAAGGGAGAAGTCAGACACAATCACTACACTGCAGCTCCTGAATTATTTGATAACCTTGTTTGACAATTAGAGTTAGACTGAAATGTGGTGCTAAATCAAATTTTCAGGCAGCTGACATTTGCTTAAATAGAAGATTAACCCCCCCCCTCCCTTTTTTTTTAGTTTTGCTTGACTTTATGCCTTCAATTTTGTCACTTGAAGCTAAAAACTAACCAAAAACATTGGCAACACAGATTTGATGCATATTGGTTGTTGTGGGCTTCTTTTATAGGTATAAGGAAGAATTCACATTTCTAACCTTTGGCCTTTGAACCAAACATCCAGATTTCTTCAGTTGCAGCTGTTCATTTTTTGATGTAATTATTAAATCTTACACTGCTAGCAGGCTAACATCTAGAAACAGGTCAGGGCAGAAAATAACTTAATAAAGAAGCCATGGTCACCTTTAGTAGTTTCACTTTCTCGCACCAGGAAAGTTCCTCGATGGTTCCCTGTATTCAGCAGCAACCTCTCAGCGTCTTTGCGGCCCATTTTACCAAAGTACCACCTATAAAAACACACAGAGAAAAATGTAGCTGCTCATCAAGGCACTCAGTAACATTAAATACACTGGTGCAGAACATCAAAATCACATTATAGTGCTTCTTCAAGGTTGTGAAACTGTTAATTCTGCACATGTGTGCTTTGATGCAAGCCATGTGAGATGAAATCATGCTAGTGCCATTAGTCTGCTTGTGCAGTTGCTGTAAATGGAGTAATGAGGTTAGAAGCAGCAACAAGGCCTTACTCTTCAGCCTGGATGGAGTCAGCAGGGGCCACATAATTGCTTGGGATGTAGCCTTTCTTTCCTGTGTTGATGGAGCGAGCCTCCCACCAGTCTCCCTCTCTGCAGAGAGGACAAAGACACAGGAGAGATGAGACAAATGATTTGTTCATCTAACAGTCAACCAAGGACTCGTACTTATGTATCTATGATTAATATCTGGGATGAGAATCAGTTAATGCTGGGTAATGATTAATAATGTACAGATCAGCCTTATATAAAAAGTCTTTAAAATGTATTTCTATCATCTACATCTATGTTAATGTTAGGCTATAATATATAAAGCAATGTTACTGCCACAGTGCTGTGCAACATCAGGAAACAAGTAAAACAAGTAGTGATCAACTCATTTATGAAGGGAAATACACACTGAATAGGTGCAGCTGAGTTTAACCGTTCAAAAACAAGAATCCCATAATCACTGCACCACTTGTGCAGTGATTATGGGATTATGGCATTGTGAAATATGTTCAAATACATGTCCCATTAACCGAGAGAGAAACTACAGCAATTCTTACGTATTGTTGATGATCTGGAAGCGATCTCCCTTTTTAAATGTGAGATCATCTGATGTTCTGGCTTCATAGTCGTACAAGGCCACGAAGAATGTAACGCCACCTAAAAACACAAGGACAGAGCCACAGATGAATAAAATACTGCACACACAACAGCAGACAATCATACAGGTATGGGAAATTATGGTGCTGTAGAGGACACAAATCAGAAAGTAGCAGGTTTGTTTGTGAGTGACTGTTTAAAGATCAATTTAAGGTAATAAATATGTCTGGCCAGGGCAGCACATATTTTATTGATCTTCTTTGGCTTGCAGGTTTATTATATAAGTACTTCTCCTGCATGGAAATATGACTGTGTCTAGACACCAGGAAGACAATTTATGCCACTACATGTGAATAAACAGTACATCAAACCACCATGTCTCCCAATCATTATCTAGATCCCATCAGTCACATTCAAATACTTATAAGTTACTGGTACAAGAACTCAAATCAAATGAAACACTATGACACATGGTTCAGTATTATTACAGTGTCCATGCTCATTCTGCCTACTGTGCCCCCTCATGCTCAGACAGATGACATTCATATACCCACCACTGACAACAATGCTGTCAATAGTAATCCCATTATCTCCTGCAGAAAGCAAATACCATGGCCAATGCCACCTTCACC
>OMNW01019573.1:10351-25186 GCA_900303245.1 Selene dorsalis | reverse complement strand
CTGGTTTTTGTTGCAGATAAAGATGGACCAGACAAGAAGAAGGTGAAAAAGGAGGCTGGGGGCAAGAAGTCCCAGGCTCCCAACCTTTTGTTTGGGTATCCTCTGTCAGAGCGCAAACAGATGGCTCTCCTAATGCAGATGACTGCCAACAGTCCAGGTTTGTGTGTCTGCCCTCTCACCTCGACCACATCCTCAACATGGCTCAGAGAATATTTACTGTCAGATGAGTCATGCTTCCGAACGTTTCGACAAGCTTATGCTCTAATATTTCAAGGTTGAAAACAGGGCAGTGTCTAATATTTAATGTAGCGGCTCAACTACAGAGAAAGCTGCTGCTATTTTTAAAATCATTTTTACAGTTTCTGCGTTGTTGCCTTCCAATATCAAACCAAGCCTAATGACTCAGGTTATTTATGTTTCTTTAAATAAGATGTTCTCAGCAGTTGTAAGTCAGTGATTAATAGCTGCTGGAAATAAACGGGCACATGTTTGTACATGTTATTAGGTTTCTAGTAAAACCTGTCTTGGAGCGGTTGCTCAATCTCTTGCCATGCTTGTTAAAGGAACAGTTTGAGACAACTGTAGACTTTGGCTTCCTGTAGACGCAGTATTTTGGGATGATTAAGTTCCCTTTTTAAAGGGTGAGCAAGGTTTGTTGTGTTTCCTGTTGGCGGTAGTGGCGCAGGTTTCCTGCACATCATGAAACATGATATTTCTCCTAGCTGGTTATTGAGCTGAAGAAAGTCTGAGACATCTCCAAGTTACTAATTGCTTGACCTTTCTGCACTACAGCTTCTTTGTCTTCCTCTCAGCTTATTTGCTGCACGTGTCAGCTCTGTAACCGTGACTTTTCCACTAGTACAACTGGTGCTTTTAGGAGCGCCAAGACAAAATTTAGAAGCATCACTTCAGGCAATGTGCAGCACAACATATCACAGTTAGTAGTATTCATAGTTTTGTAGTATTCATAACTGTATAACTGACAAATTCTTTGCCTGATTTTATTTTGATTAAGAGTCACATATTCAAAGAGCAAAAATCATTAAGTAAAACAGTTTTTTAAAGAGACACCAAACAATAAATGAAAGGGCAAATTCAACCTGGGGCTTAAGTTTCCTAATATTTTAGGTCTAAAAGAATCAATCTGAAGATTTTCTTGTTAAGTGCTCCAGTTCTGCAGTAGTTCTGTCTGTCTCTGCATCGCCACAGCAGCGTACCACGGGAGTGGACGGATCTTAGGCTGTTTAAGCTGTTTACATCCCACAACGCCACAATTTTTTTTTCACAGACAATGTCAGACGGCTGTTCAAACAAACCCCTCGGTGTATGTTTGACTAGCCATCTGACGATGTCTGTGGGGGGAAAAAAATGGCTGTTTTGTGGGATGTAAAGCCCCAGGCTGAATTTGCCTGGAATTGTCCTTTAACTAATGTAAACACAAGATATGGGGTACATTGTTGTAAACAAGGAACTCCATATATGCCTGTCCTTCCCCTCAGTGCTGCTCGGACTGTTATCCACCTCTGAGTCTCTGTAGTTGGTCCTCTGTCTCTCACCCTGACTGAACCACATCTGTACAACCTCCTTGTCATCAAACTCCTCCGAGCTCATTTCCTCACGACTCCTTCTAATCGGGTCGTCCACCTTGTCCACATGTAGGGACTCTCTGACATCAGATTTAATCCTCTGACATCAGATTTAATCCTCCTCTGTGCATGAGATGTAAAAATGTTCTACAGAGAGTGGTGAAGAATATTTCAGCTTTGAACTTATGGAGAAGAAATAATTTATGATGAAACATAGCGAGGACCTGGTTTAAACTTTGTAATCAGAGCAGCAGGAGTCAACGATTAGCGTCACCTCCCAGTCCACATCTTCATGCACCCTCTTGAGTCACATTGGCGTCACACCCATTTCTGAAAGCACTGAAGCATAAGATGACTAATCAATTTAAATGTTTTTACTGTATAATCAAGTTGGGGGTGTGTGTGAAAACGCGCTTGTTGATCTTGCACCAAATCATGATTTAATCTGTCAGTAAGCTTGTTAACACAGCGAGAAGTGGTCCAGCAAGAAATCCAGCTCACTGGTGCAGTAGTCTTATTAAGTAGTCTCTCCAAACCAAAAATAGTAATAAATGAAGGAGTGATTATTTATTTTATATTTATGATGATTTGTTACAGTTTTACATTCCCTTCACTTTTCGAGGCACCTATTAAATCTTTGTCTCTAGTGCACGATGATATTTAAAAGATAAACAGATCAAGAAAAAAGTGAGAATATTTGCACATCGCACTGGTGCTCCTCGTTATTAAAATTCATAGCACTGTCTCCAAAAATCTTATTAAAATGTGAGTAACTGGTCGTGGTCTGGAGCTTTTGTATGTGACTCTGAAGACTGACCCAAACACACAACAGATGTGTGATATGACGTACAGATTCTCATCTCACTGTACAGCACCTTTTTAATGTATTCGAGAACGCAGTCCTTCAGTTTCCTGAAGGACCGCCTGTCTGAAAAACCAGTTTCAGGGTGATTGCTCAATTCAGTGCTTTGCCTGTGCAGGTTCCCTCAGCATGTGGCAGACTTTTAGCTCTAAGCATCAATTAAGTCCTTCTCTCTCTCTCTGCCTGTGCACAGACTCTACGCCCAGTCACCCCTCTCAAACAACCCCTGTGCAGAAGAAAGTCCCCAGCAGCGCCTCATCCCGACAGAAGGACAAGGTCAATAAGAGGAACGAGCGAGGGGAGACGCCCCTTCACATGGCAGCCATCCGGGGAGACGCCAAGCAAGTTAAAGAGCTCATTAGCTTGGGAGCTGATGTAAACGTCAAAGACTTTGCAGGTACGACACCCCAGGAGGTGATATTCAAATAGCTTTCATCATGTCTGTGTGGTAGCTATTAATGACATGAAGCTGACTAGCTAATGATTCACAGCTAATAGCTCATGATGGGATTACAAAAACAGACTGCAGATTATTAGCCTCCGTGCACATGTTGTGCTTCTGAGCATAGTTTAACTGTCACTCTATATTTTTTCATTATGTCTTTACCTGCCTGATTTCCTCACACAGATGGCTGCGAGCACGTTAATTTTTTAAAGTGACTATGACCTATTGAAGAAAAAGTAAAAGTCCTATAAATTTTTGCTGTTTATGTTTTCTGCCCTCGCCAGGCTGGACCCCGCTCCACGAAGCCTGTAATCTCGGTTACTACGACGTGGCCAAGGTCTTAATAGCAGCGGGGGCGGAGGTGAACACGCAGGGTCTGGATGACGACACGCCGCTCCACGATGCTTCCAGCAGCGGGCATAAAGATGTAAGAGCTAAGCCTGAAGGTTGTCCTGCCATAATAATGTAGGACTTGAAAGATTATTTACAGTTACGATCTGCAGTCAAGGTCTTTTGCACAAGTTTATACATGTATTGAATAAATTAAGAAAGCAGAGCAAAGTTACAAAGCAGAGAAGAGGAAGAAATTCTGCCCCAGATGTGCAGGTATAGACATTAACTCAGTCATGTACCAGTATCTGTCTGTCCTGTCATAATATTTGATGCAGAACAGTTTATTTCCATCAAGAATGTATAGCAGTAGGAATATTTTTTTGTATATTATTACATGTTATTACCCAGTGTGTAATTAATCCAGATAGTTTGTTATATTAGTTGCTGGGGGAACAGCAGTAGTTTAATGATCTTTTCCTACAAATGCACTTATTAATTTCATTTCTCGTGACGTTTTTTGTAGATTGTGAAGCTGCTGCTACGTCACGGCGGAAACGCCTTCCAGGCCAACAAGCGCGGGGAGCGCCCAGTGGACGTGGCCGACTCCCAGGAGCTGGAGCAGCTGCTAAAGGGAGAAGTGCCACTGTCGGACCAAGACGACAGTTCTTCAGGTGTGTAGACTTTCTTATGCAGGTGTAGGGTGTAGTGCATGTGGTTTTACTATAGATGGTCCAGATGGGGTTTAAAAATTAAATGTCAGCAGTGTGTTAAGGACTTACAGTATATACCGTCATGTTATTGGCAGTTTTGTATTCACTGCAGAAGATTTCATAATCACTTTGGTATATATTTTCTTTTTTCTTCACTGAGATGAAAATAAAGAAGTTTAGTCATAGATAAATTGAAAATTTGTTACTTCACAATCTATTCTTTTTTACACAAATACATTATTTGAAGAATAAAGACAGTTTTTCTGGTGTTAATATTAGTCTTCTCCTCTCCACAGAGTCTGAGGACCCACCATCTGTTAATCCATCCAGCGTGGATGACAACATGGAAGATTCTGACACTGAAAAGGACTCAGATGGCAAACCAACCACAAAAGCGTCCTCATCCATGCCAGGGCTGGATGAGTACGAGTTCAAGGACGAGGAAGAGGAGGAGGATCTCAGTAAAGCCCTGAACGACAGACACATCCTCCGGAGGGAGCTGCGGCAGCGGGAGAAAGAGGATAAAGATAGGAATCATGTGGCAGGAAAGCAGAGTGGCAAGGGAGATTCTTCCTCCAAGTCGAAAAAGCAGAAGACACCTCGCGTCCACTGCAGCTCGGATACCTCCAGCGACGAAATGGAGAGCCTTTTGGAGAAAAGGAACTCGCCCACTTGCTCCCAGAGCTCAGACAGCCTCAAGGCAGACACAAGGTCTAAAAAGGACAATGCTGAGCAAAAGGACAAAGGCAAAGTCAAGAGGAAGAGCAAGAGTCAGAATAAAAACAAGGAAAACCAGGAGGACGGGAAAGAGAACAGCAAAACTTTGGTCCTCTCTCTAGCAACTGTGTCCGAGAGCACAGAAAAAGGTCGGGAGGAGGACTCCTTCAAGATGTCTTTCAGTCCTAAAGATGACTCATCCGTCCACCTCTTTCATTTGTCATCCATCAAATCTCCTAAACTGAACCACAGCCTGACAGATAAACAAACACCACTCAAACAAGAAAATACTAAGATGTGCGTTTCCATCAGTGACAGCACATGTCCGGTGGACAGTGTCAAATACAACCACTACACAGACGCAGACTACTGCACCGAAGGCTCCAGTACCAAGGGATGTAAGCACAAGGAAAAGAGCAAACATCAACAGAAAGACTCTAGTGTGGATGGGGAGGACGGTCATTCGAGCCCTTACAAAGACGGCAGCATAGGAAACAGTATAGACAGCGCTGATGGTGCCTTACGGAAGACTGACTTAGACGGCAAAGTAGTGAAGAAGCATAAACTTAAACACAAGGAGAAAGACAAACACAGGAGGGAATATGAGGCAGAACGGAGCCGCCACAGGCAGAAAGAGGCCAGGAAAGACGGCCACAGGAATTTGGAGTTTGACAGAGAGTTCTGGAAAGAAAATTTTTTCAAAAGTGATGAGACGGATGAACCTCTGCCAGTGAAAAAGGAAGGTGAAGACACGAGCACGCTCCAGAAGACCTCAGATTCCTCTCCTGTCAAAGATGAGAGAAACACAAAGGAGAAACACTCCAGCAATAAGGAAAAGAGGCCGAGAGAGGAGCGAGAAAAAGACAAGGCCGTGAAAAAGGAGCGGAAGGAGGCTGCTGGTAAAGAGGAGAAGGTAAAGGATTCAAAGCTGAGTGAGCGTGACGAGAGGGTGGACTGCCACAGCTCAGGGCGGATTCCTGAGGAGTCGCTGCAGAGCAACAGCATGAAAGAAGAGACAGAGGAGAAACCCATAAGTGGGATCACAGCTGATCAAGAACAGCTGGAGCCCTCTGAAAAAGGCTCACGCGAAAAAACTGACAAGAGGCTCCCAGGAAAGGAGAAGGATTCTGAAAAAATGGAAAAAAGGCATCCTGACAAGGAAAAAAAGATTAAAACTGAGCACTCTGACAAAGCCGAACCACAGAATTCAGTGGATCGTTGGAAGGAAAAAGAGAGAACAGGAGCCATTTCTTCCCACTCGCCTGGAGATAAAAACTACAAAGAGAATGAAAAACTGAAATCTTTATCCACAACAAAAAAGCACGACGACAGCAGGAAAAATAAAGATAAGTTTGACAAGCGGTCTGACAGGGAGAAGCAGGACAGAGAGTATGGTGTCGGGGATCACAGAGAAAAGGATCGCACAACCTCCGATAAGAAAGGAAAACCTCTGGAGAAGACCGCAGATCACAGTAAATCTGATCGCTCCAAAGAAAAGGACTGTGACAGGAAGAAGAGAGATAAAATAAAAGATGGGACTCTTTCCTCAAGCTCCAATCTGAAATTACTTTTAGAGGAGAAGAAGAGCTATCTCTCTGAGAGCGGCAAGTCCTTATCCACAAAATCAAAGGACGAGGTTGTGAGAACACCAGAGAAGGACCGCGACCGGAGAGACCGTGACAGAGACTCTGAGAGACACAAGGACAAGGATAAAGATAGGCACAAAGACCGCTCTCAGCAGGCCAAGATCAGCAAAGTGAAAGCCAGCGAGACCGATGCAGACAAGGCCAAGTCCAAAGCCTCACCAGCACCACGAGATGCGAAGCCAAAAGAGAAGAGGCTTGTTAACGACGACTTGATGCAGACCAGCTTCGAGCGCATGCTCAGCCTGAAGGACCAGGAGATTGAGCAGTGGCACCGGAAACATCTGGAGAAAATCAAACAGAAAGAGCGGGAAAGGCTCAAACAGCGACCTCTGGCAGACCCCACGAAGCCCAAGCCGAAAGAGAGAACAAAGACGGAGCCATGTTTGAGTAAGGAGCTGATGCGCTCGAAAAGCTCTGAAGCCTCTGATGTCCACAGCAGAGACAAACCCCTGAAGGACGGCACCAGCCCCAGGACCATGTCTCTAGATGGGAAGACTCTGCCCTCCATCAGCGCAAAGGTCATGTCAGCCGTGGAAAACTGTCTGAACAGATCTCCCAGACCTGAGAGCGAACGCTGCGGCCTCATGTCCAGGTCCGTGTCTTTAGTCTCTGTTGCCAGCTCAGAGGACTCCTGTCAGGCCACCACTTTAACGCCCAGACACACTGAATACGACTCGGACATGAACCTGGAAGCCTCAGACTCTCAACCTGCATTCCTCCAGTCTTCCCTCGTCATCCAGGCCACCAGGTCGCCGTCTGTTCACGACAAAGATTGCAACAGTCTTCCAGATGCGCCGCAAAGTAACCGGACGCTGCCGTCCGGTCGACACGAGTCTCCCTACCTCAGGGCTATTCTGGACGAGGACGCCAACTCATCCACAGAAGGTAAAGCTGTTGAAAATCTGCCAAAACCCAGCTTGCCGAGCGAGGAGCTGAGGGCGAAGGAGACCCCGGCAGAAGCAGAGGAGAACCTCAGTAGTCAACAATGCACGAATTCAGTGGCTGATCCGTTGGCGGAGAGAGAAGGGAGCACTCCTGGCTGCTCGACACCACAGATGTCAAACAAAGATCCTCAGAATAAAAACCTGAATCCACAGCCCACCCTCTCACAGTGTAGTAGCTCTCAAAGCGGGTCAACAGAGCAAAAAGCTCTTCCCACCTCTGAGTCTCCTGTCGTCAAGGACGTCCAGTGTCCGACAGAAAGCTCACAGGCAGAATGTAGCAACAAGGATCCCGATCAACCAGCACCGGTACCTGCAGCTTCTGTATCCGCTGAACCGTCTGCGCTCACAAACACAAAAACCCTCCAGCAGAGAGAAGCACTCCCACCCTCGGCTGTGGAGAGCCAGCAGCAGCAGCAAACAGAGACGGGAACCACGCAGGTTTCTGAGCACAAAGAGAAACTCCCTGAGAACGCTGATAGACCAGAAGCAGAGATTATAGAAAGTGTCTCTGAAGGCTTCAGACCAGAGGGGATGGGAAGTCCTGTACCGTCCACCAGCTCGCACATTCCCAGCTCCACTGTGCTGGAGTCTCTGCCGGGCCTGGGCAAAACTAACACCGAGTCCAAATGTCCTCAAGAGGAAATGGACACAAGTAACCAAGACTGCAATAAATCAAAACCTTCCAGCGACACTGCAGGTCCATGTCTCGAGGTGCAGATGGAGAAGAAAGACTGCGTTCCCTGCGTGAGCCCTGAAGACAACGCCGAAGAGACGACCGAGGTCCCGACCAGCTCAGATTGCAACAGTGGAGCTGCTGTTTCTGCTGCAACAGATAATACGTCCACCGAGGGCAGCTTGGCTACGGAGGGCTCGTCTGACTCTAAAGCAGAGTCCTCCTCGGAGCCGATGGAGGTGACGCCCTATGATGAGAAACCAGAGTCGTCGTCTTCAGGCGGAGAAGAGCCGAGCCAGAGCACCGTCCAGCCGGCGGCCCAGAGCGACGTCAGCAGCAACACTTCAGGGAGCTCCTCTCCGCAGTCTGGAGACCGCGACTCCGACTCCTCAGGGGCGAGGGTCAAGGTCCGCTCTGCAGACGAGGACGTGGACATCCACGTGCCCCATCCACGCAAGAGGAAGATGCCCAAAGTGTCGAGCTCGCAGTCGTGCTCCACCACTCAGCAGGAGAAGGAGCGGGGCCAGCAGTCCCTGGCCGCCATCGTGGACTCTGTGAAGCTGGAGGAGATCGAACCGTACCAGACGGAGCGGGCCAACCCGTACTACGAGTTCCTGCACATCAGGAAGAAGATCGAGGAGAAGCGCAAAGTGCTGTGCAGCGTCACCCCCCAACCACCGCAGTATTATGACGAATATGTGACCTTCAATGGATCCTACCTCTTAGATGGGAACCCACTGAGCAAGCTCTGTATACCAACAGTGAGTTTCATCGCGTCTTTGTTGTGTTGGGCTTTCCAAAGTTAACACACACTCACTGTGCAGCATCATTTCGGTTCGAACGGTTTTCAGGTTATAGAATTATTAATTAATGTACTTTTAGTGAAAATCTTTACTGATCAGCGGCCGATCAATCAGGGCATCCATAATGTATAGATGTGTGCTGAAGTACTTTGGTTTGGCAGTATTAGAGGGACAGTTCTGGTTATATGACGTACATCTGGTTTTACATACATATACATATATCATATGCTTCCTCCCAGTTTATCCACAAAAGTGTGTCTTAGCCTTAGTCTTCTTTTTATTTCCGTTAAGTGTTTGCTTTACCTTGAACACTATCTTCATCTTTATCTTACCGTTAAACAGCCCTTTCATTTGGAACAACAATTTCTCAACTGATAAAAAAAAAAAACCACACACAAGCCAATCTATGTTGTAATGCACTGCTGTGTGTGTGTCCGCATACGTGGATAAAGGAGTGTTAGGTCTATTAGATATTAGATATCCCGTTGTGATATTTATTTAAGATTGTGTTACTAAAAATTCAGCACCACCCACACAGCGGAGACTCATCTCTAGAGAAAATGCAAATCATGATGAAACTGGTTTTGTAAGAATCTCCCAGTTAAACCTTTGTTCGTGTCATATCAGTATATGTAAACATAAATAGTTCAGAACCAGGATCTGTAGTTTGGATCAAAGCTTTTTGAAATTCATTAGATTTAGGCTCTGTTCAATCAACATTTCTTATCTGATGCTGTTTTCAGGTTGTAGACACAGGCTGTCAACTGGAACTTGGTTGCAGCTCAAAACTTATGTTTTTAAAAGTCATCTAAAAAGTTAAATGATTTGCAGATATTGAAAGCTGAACATTATTAATAAAGTCAGGTGGATTCTCAGCCTGCATTTGAGCTTACTATGCGTCATGAGCTGTTTATTTGATGTCACGCTGACGTTCACGTATAGAAGAGCAGGTGAAACGCTGCACAGGGTCTGATAAAACCGCAGGTTGGTGAAGTGTTTTGAGCTGTTTGTGTCGTCGTTGTCATGCAGATAACTCCACCTCCGTCGTTACCTGAGCAGCTGAAGGAGATGTTCAAACAACAAGAGGTCGTCCGCATGAAACTGAGACTACAACACAGCATTGAAAGGGTATGAAGCTTTTCTGTTTGGCCACAGGATCTCTGTGCTGAGGCTGCATCTTTATTAATGCTCTGTGATGGTGTTTTTGTTTTTTTTATTGCTCCACTTCCAGATACACACACACAAAAATTGGATTTACAGTATTGATTCTTGACTTTATCTTCTTCTCTCAGGAAAAGCTGATTGTTTCAAACGAGCAGGAAGTCTTACGAGTCCATTATCGGGCAGCGAGAACACTAGCCAATCAGACTCTGCCCTTCAGTGCCTGCACAGTTTTACTGGACGCTGAAGTGTACAACATGCCTCAGGACGTCCAGGTGAGTGGAGTCTGTTACACCTGCCTGCCCAGTGTGGGGCTTTCAGTCAGTTACTTTATGATACTTTTATCTTAGTGTGTGTGTGTGTGTGTTGGGTAGTAATTGTGTGTTTGGTTCACAGAGTGATGACGGCAAAACGTCAGTCAGAGACAGATTCAACGCTCGGCAGTTTATGTCCTGGTTACAAGACGTCGACGACAAGTTTGATAAACTGAAGGTAAGATCATTCTGGTTGTTTTCCACTGCGTCTATTTAACACATTTGTATTGATTAATTTTTTTTTAATTACTGTCAAAGAAATTGTTTTTAGCTTGAGTCCAAAGCCTGAGTCAGTAAACTGATGAGTCAGCTGTCATGTCTGTTCCTTAGGCAGATTAATTACTTTGAGTTTTGAGCTGTTGGTTGACGTCATCTTTGGCTGTGGAAAGTTAGAGCTGCCGTACTTCACTGTTTACTGTTAGAAAAACAACAGATAGTCGTTGAATGTTTGGATTAATTAGTAATGACAATAACTGTTGACTGTACTTTATGTCTGTGAGCAGTTTCAAGTTGTTTCTCTCACTGAACTCAAACATTTTTTTATGTAGCAGAACCTGTTTTTTTTTCCCTTGTTTATATCGGCCTCAACTAAACATCCTCGCTGCCCTTGTATCGACTCAGAATGAGATGTGACTGTGTCGTTGTTGTTTTGCGGTGAAGGTGACTCATTCTGTCAGAACGTAGTAGATACTCTTTAGATGTCTGTTTGTGTTTTTACCAGTTTTTAGTCATTGCCTTTCTTTGAACGAGTCCAGTAGGTGTATACAGGTTAATGCAACTCCTAACATCTCACATTTATCAGGTTAACTGTGAGAGGTTAAATTCTTTGTATTTAACATCAGGTTGGTGAATTCTGGAGAGAGTTTGTGTATTGTTGCTTTTTCAGGTTTATTCATTTCTCTGTGTCTTCAACCAAATATTTCTCGTGACTAGGTTTTCTTGATTTAAATGAGAACATCTGGCTGGATAAAATAACAATATGTGTCTCCCTCCTCCGCAGACGTGTCTCCTGATGAGGCAGCAGCACGAGGCAGCGGCCCTGAACGCCGTGCAGCGTCTGGAGTGGCAGCTCAAACTGCAAGAGCTGGACCCGGCCACCTACAAGTCCACCAGCATCTTCGAGATCCCCGAGTTCTACATCCCGCTCGTGGAGGTCAACGACGACTTTGACCTCACCCCGATATGAACTGTAGGACAGACACGCTTTGCCAATGCAGCGGCCATATCACGCGGACACGAGCGGCGCATTCGAGGGAGAGGAAAGAAAAACGTGAAGCACTTAGATTGTGTCGGTAACACAGAGGAGCACTTAAAAAAAATGAAAAAAGAGACGCTTTGACTCCAGAGCTCTTAAAAAGTCCAAACGGGCACGCCCATCACCACGACAACGACGACGGGGATCGTGGGCCGACCAGGAAGAAGGGGGAAGAGGGGGGGTCCAGCCCACAGATGAAGCCCAGGGAGCAGAGACCAAACGCTGGGCCAGGAGCTGCAGCAGAGGAGCACGAGTGTGGACAAACCACCAGCGGCTGCTGCTCCTCATCAAGCAGGGTCACACAGCCGAAAGATTTCAATTGTTTTCAAAGTGAGTGTTCATACATTGTGTACAGATTGTGCTCTTAATTTTTTAACTTATTTTATACATAAAAAAATGTGCATTTGTAAATAGCCATGTAATTATTGTTTTAAACTTGTAAAAACAAAAAATAATAGATATTTTGATTGTAAACTCGTTCTGTCTGATGTTTTAATGGACCAAAGTTGGTTTTTATATCGAGTGTCCTCTCCGTCTGTGATGTTCTTGTTGTTGTTGGCTTAAAATCTTAAGCATGTGTTGGCTTCTGTTGTGTTTTTTGTTTTTTACCGTTTTTTCCTCCTTCTTCCTCATCTGGAGCTCCACGCCACAGCTGGTGTTTTTTGACTTGGCAATTAAATGCTGTGCATGCGTTGCGTTGTTTGTACTTTTTTCCTGAAGAGCTGTACTGTGGACTTAATCGTGAGGTTTACTGAAGTGTTCCAGCTTCTCTCCTGTTTTTTTTTTTCCCTCCCTCTCTTTTTCTTTTTCTTTTTTTTTTGCACCATTGTGTTATGTCCTTTTTGCGGCTTCACTCCTCATGTGTTGTCCATTGTGTCTTGCGCACATTAAAGTCTGTTGTGGCTTCCAAGGAAAATAAAAAAAACAACATACTTTTACAGTTTCAATGTGAGATCACAACAAATCCTATTTTTTCAACATAATGCCTTTTGAACGATAGTTCTAAAAAATGTCTATTTTAATATTTACTTGTTACATGACTTGTACATATTTGTAATATATAATTGAATAAATTTTATTTGTTGTGAAATTACAAGTCTTGCTTTGGGTGTAATTTACTTTAACACTGCCAAAGAGTCATAGCTGAAATAATAAGTTGATTAATTAATTAGTCACTTTTGTAGTTAATTGAACAAAAAAAAACAAACATCCACTCGTTCCAGCAGTACGTCTTTTTTTTCCCATTTTAGTGTCGTTAGGACAGGGCGTGATCACATTTTGAACACTTTCATTAACTAAATGAGTCAAACCATTGAAACTCATCAACAGATGAATCTACAAAATATTAAAATTTAGAAATTAAGATAAAAGATGTCTGTGATGTAATTTTCTAACAAACTCTATGATGGACTGATTTAACTGTATTTCAGGTCTGTGCTGTGCAGTTCTGTCCTCGTCCAGTAGATGTCGCTTGGTGCAGCGCCACACAAACAGCCAGCTCAACAATGAAGTGGCTGATGTGATGGTTTTTAATGCACTGATAACAGGTGGTGAGTCAGTTTGATGATGCACAGATTCACTCGTGGTAAAGATTGTTTATTGTTCTAATAGTGAGACAGAAGAATAAAAACAGATGAAACCTAACACTCTGGAGAGCAGCATCAGTTCTCGTCAGTGCTCAGCAGCTGCAGCAAATTGGTCCAAACATGCCTCAACTCTGTGGATTTACTCTGTCTTCCATGTTTATTCATGTAATCCCAGTCCCACCACCAGGACTCTGAGGAGGACTCCAGGACTCTGGAGACCAGACCATCTCATCTGTAGCAGGAGGTAACAGATCTTCTTCCAGCTCCTGAGTCCAGGACCAATCAGACGCCTCCTGATGGTTTTATATGAACTGAATGTTTCCATATGAAACACTAATTGGTTTGTACTACACTCTGTGTAGCTACACTACGAAACATTTACAGAATCCAGTGCAGTTTCATTAAGTTTCTAATTTAGATTAAACCACCTGACCTTTCACCTTTGAGCCAAATCACTTGTGTTTGCTTTAACATAACCTATCATTTCTACCCCTGTCAATCAAAAGTCTGAATATTAGAGACATGACAACGTTTCCAATTGATCATACAGTTGAATCAATAACATCTCCATCACTAACTGAACATTATAACCTCCATGGATGTGGGACTGCACTAGTCTAGGTGTCCATAACTCTTCTCTAAACTCCTGGTGACGTCAGAAAACACCTCCAGGCTTCACTACCTGCATTTATACCGAGAACATCAGGGTAAATGGAGTTCATGACTCTTTTGTCTCAGGGCTGTTTTGAACATAATAATATGATAATTATTAGTTTAATATGATCATTAAAACCGTATTTAATCCATCTCCAGGTGTGTGTGCGCGCGCGTGCGTGCGTGTGTGTCATGCTGAAACCACGTGACAGTCGCTTCCTTTGATAAAATCCAATCACTTCCTGATTGTGATGACCATTAAAATGTCCTCGCGCGGCTGGAGGTGTGTCTGTCCCCCTCTGACCATCCTCCCCTCTGGGGCTGCGGCTCTGACTGATGTCGCTGCTTTGATGAGCTCCTTGTGAAAACACGTGTAAACACCTGTGGAGCTAAAAACGACCCATCAGAGCGTTTCTGCTGACGGCGGAGCTGCTGGTACAAATGAGCGCAGGGAGGGGAGGGGAGGGGAGGGCGGCCGCGTCTCAGCGGGAAGTCCGCGCTGCTTCACAGCTTCCGAATCGGCCTTTTCTCACCTAATGAGGCCGCTGATAAGGCTGGAGACAAAGGAGGGTGTTTAATGGAGTGAGGGGAGGGGGAGTGGATCTGGTCTGGCTGTGCTGGAGCAGCCTTACAGACCTCACATGGGTAGGATACCAACAGGCCGGAGCCTTGGCTGGTTTGGATTTTACGCACAAGACTTTTACGCACAGACCCCAGGCAGCGGCCGCAGCTTCGTTATCTCTCTAATAATCCACCTTAAATGAGTCGGAGTGTTCACGCCCGGTGCCGTGCAGGTATGAAGCCGGAGTGTGTGTGACCTGAGGCCCGGTGTTATCCTCCACAGAGGTTGGGTAGAAAATGGAGTGTGTGCCTTTAAGGCGCCCGACTGCCTGTCGCTTTGTGCTGCGGAGAGACTGACGCCCTCTGGACACAGTGGACACTTGAGCGGCGGCAGAACACCATCCTGGAGAAGTTCAAAGAGAAAACAGCCTCAGCCCGTTTCAGAAAAGAAAAGTCGTGAACTTGTTCGCAGCGCTGAGGTAAGTTTGAACCTCGGTTTATCTTCCGCATGGTTTTTTTGTGTGTGTGTGAGTGTGAAGTGTTGTGTTTGTGCGCTCGGTCTTGTGGTTGTGGCTGAGTTCGAGT
>OMNW01019573.1:0-10303 GCA_900303245.1 Selene dorsalis | reverse complement strand
TGTTTGAAGAAAAGCGTTCATGAGTGAGGGAGCTAATGTTCCTCACATGTTCTCACTCCGTCATGTGAAATGCAACAACGTGCAGCGACTGGTCAAGTGAGGAGAAAGAGATCAGAGAGAAACAAACCTAACATCAGGACGGTTGTTACAGCAGTGGAGGAGAAAAACTAGGTGAAGGAAGCTGATGTTGCCAGATGTGTATGCGTGTGTGTGTGTGTGCATGTATGTGTGTGTGTGCATGTATGTGTGTGTGTGTGTGCATGTATGTGTGTGTGCGTGTTGTAAAGAGAGCAGTGCTGCCTTTGAATGAAACGTGACACATGTAATGTTTACATGGCAAAGGTTTTTCTTTGCACATTTTCATTTGCTGCTGCAGCCAAAGTGTGTGTGTGTGTGGCGTGTGTGTGCGTGCGTGTGTGTGTTTCACATCACACTGACACTATGGCCAACACATGATACTGCTGGTGTTGCAACACACACAAAGTGAAATAAAATATCAAAGATCATATCTGCACAGATCTGAAGTTGTTTCCTTCTTCTTCTTCTTCTTTTTCTTCTTGGAAACTCTCTGCTGTTTCACCTCTTCAGAGTGATGATGTCACCTCTCCAGCTCCTCCTGCTCCGTCTCCTCTTCACCGTCTTTCGCTTCTTGTGGAACTTCACAGAAGAGCTTTTTGTTTATTTGTCTCCGATCTCCTCTTGTGTTGTTGTAGGTGTTTCCAGTGTCGTGCTGGTGAGCCATCAGGATGAGGCCTGGTCAGCTGATCCGCCCCACCACCACCTCCACATCCACATCCACATCCACCTCCACCTCTGCGTTTGCCACTGCAGCCGCTCTCCTCTTCCTCCTGTCAGGCCTGTCTCTGACGTCCGGCTGCAACAAAGCCCTCTGCGCCAGTGACGTCAGCAAGTGCCTCATACAGGTGAGAGAGTCATATTCACTTTCTCTGAGAGCTGGAGGCTGAAATTACACAACAAACTCCAGATAAATTACATGATTTCTTATCTTTCTGCTCCAAAATTGAACCCACTGCTCCAAAAACTTGGACTTTCCATCCCGTCACTTGTTTCAAACTTCATAAAACTAAAAGTTTTTTTCACCTTCAGAAGTCCTGCGTTCGCTGTGTGTTTTGTGTTCTGCCTGCGTACAGCTTCACCTTGCTCAGGCTCTCACTCTGCGTTGGCAGACAGATAATCTGTGCAGAGAGCTGGACACGGTCCACGAGTGTGTGATGTTCTCTGTTAGATTAAAGCTGCAAGATCTGTACGTGAATTGCATCCAAGTTCAGGCTCCTCATCCGACAGTGTTACAGCTGTTTTAGTGTAAACACAGACTGAAAGAGTCACGGATGAAATGTTGTTTGCAGCTGAACTCTTCTTCCAGTTAAGACTTTTTTGGTTGTTGTTGTTTTTTTTGTTTTTTTTTTTTGTAACTTTTTATATCTTGTGTGTCTCTAACCTTGGTACCAGTTCCGAACAAATACTTGACATTTAAAATGAATGTTCAGCAGGAGCCAAAGTGGAGTTAAAATCTTTCAGAGCTCAGAACACGATGGATTTTTGGAGCTAGAACAAAGATTGAATCTGTTGTGAAGAATGCAGATACATTCCTCCGATAAGCCAAGAAACGTCTGGAAGGAAGTTTTTTTTTTTTTCCCCAGAGCAAGCGGCAGAGGAGCCGAGACCTGGATTCATCTTTAGCCAGTGTCCTGCTTTTTTTACACACATTACCTGACACACACACACACACACAGCTGTCCTGGTCCCTCTCTGCCCGTCAGTGTCAGAGCTCGCTCTCCTGCAGCAGAGGGTCGTTGTAACGTCGACTCCTCAGACTTAATTTTAATTTTTTTGACTTTCTAACATCACTTCCTCTGTGTCACATTTTCCCTCACGTCTGAAGCCCGGTGGGTGAAGAGCTGAAGGGCCGAGGGGGCCGAGGAGGGGCGGAGGGGCCGAGGGTGGTGCCCTCTGAGTTAACACACACTCTGTCATGTATACTCATGTTATTTTGAGGAAAAGCTCAAAAAAAAGGTGTTGGCCTGTCTTTCCCCCACCTGTCAAGTTAAATCTGAGCTGCTGCTTGTCCTGTGTGTGTGTGTGTGTGTGTTAGGCGGCCCCACCTCCCTCATTAACATCTTTTAAAACACTGTATTTAACCTCAGTGGCCGTTTCACCTGTGTGACCTCGCTCGGTGTTTTGCAGGTAGTCGAGGTTGACGAGCTTTAAGTAGGTCAGAGGCTCGACACAGGAAGCTGGGCTCTTAATGTGAAGAGGGATTTTTGTTTCGGAAATGTGAAGCGATGAAATTTTTAGTGGATGGACAGAAAATGAATCTGCTGCTTTTACTTGTTTGGTTTAATGGTGAATTTAATATATTTAAGATGGATTTCACCAACAAGGTTTCACTTTTAAACCGGATTAAAACCTGGTTTAAGGTGAAATCCTGTTGCACCAAACTAGTTTAAAATGAATTAAATTGAATATAAACATTTTTAAACCCAGTTTTAGAGTTAAAAACTAAATTCATGTTGCATTTTTGTGGCTACAGGTTCCTGTCCATGATTAAGCTGTTAACAGCCTCTGGGTTAAGATCACTGTTGGGCTTTTATTGTGGTGGTTTCATTAAAAGCTGCTTCTGTTGTCATACAGTGCACTGATCAGCTGGAGACTGGTTTTAATGTTGTGGCTGATCTGTGGTCTGTTTTAAGGGTCCACTCTGAATCGATAGTACTTTGATTTAAATCTGAATCTATAGTTTTTATTATTTTCTGCAGCTTCATATTGAAAAAAAAAATACACACGGTGAACTAACACTGCAGGCTACAGGTCTGATTCGGCCCTTCGTGCTCTGGGGCCCCTCCTGGAGACATTTGCCTACATTTTCCCAGTCGGTAACGCAGCCTTGTTCTTAAGGAAACTGTCTAAACTGCGTATCGCTTTAAGAGAAACTGGCCTTGCAGCTGCAGCAGCCATTGATGACAACGTTACAACATCAGGCACATAAATTAACTTTAATTGTTCCAGTCAGGAGCCCAGACAGACGATGAATCAATACATGGAAAGAACAAGCCGCGGCTGCAACAATCAGAAATGTAACAACCGGAGTTACAGGAGAGTCTGTTGCATCTGTGGCTTTTTATGTTGTCTTCAGGGTAAAATCTGACTTCAGGTGATTTTTGACGGACCATAATGCACCTGCAAAGCTGCAGCCGATGATCGTGTCATTTTTGATTCATCTGCCAAGTATTTTTACAAGATAGCAACAAGTGTGTGTGTTTTTTTCCCATCAAAATAATTAATTAATCAACTATCAGATAAGTTGCTTAGACCTCTGTCCACTCACAAAATTTCAATTATATCAATATTCTCAATTTCTTTTATTCCCCCTTGAAGTTATTTCTACCAAACGACCAACATCTGTTCCTCCTGGCCTCAATTATTCCGCACAGATTAAAACATCCTGTTATCAACAGATCACTTTTTCCTCCTCCTCCTCCTTCTCCTCCTCCTTTTCCTCCGCTTTCTTTACTTCCAGGTGGCTTATTTTGCCTGATGAATCATTGCTCAGGACAACTAGCTCTGTAGCTTCCGCGACCCCACCGACACCAACTCGCTAGCTGTCAGAGGCGAGAGCGATGGTGCGTGTGCCGTGAAGGAGAAAACTTTTCCGCCTCTAGGAGCTCCATGTTGCTTGTGATTAGTGGGACCTGCTGTCCGACGCTCACTTTTTTTTTCTTTCTTTTTTTTTTTTTACGCTCTGCTGCCATCTCAAGTCATTTGTCCGAATTCCCCAAAACCCCTGAGGGTGGGAGAACATGAGAGGAGGGAGGAAGAGAAGGACGAGGGAGGGAAGGGAGGCTAAGGTCAGGAGGAGCTGTGTGTGTGTGTATAATGTGTGTGTCTGTGGGGGGAGGTTGGCTGAGGAGGAAACTTACAGTTGGGAACCTGTGAAGTGTGCAGAGATTCAGATTCACAAGCCGGCTCTGTCCAGGCCGAGCTGTGGAGCAGGGTTGGGTGGGGCAGCAGATTTCAAAGTGAACACCTACACACACACATTCATACACACAGCAGCAGCAGCAGCAGCGGCCGTGGTGGTGGTGGTGGTGGTGGTGGCAGCAGCAGCGGTTGCTCAGCACATGTTAACTTTCTCTCTCCAGAGTCCTTTTGTCTGGCTGCAGCTGGGTTTGACTGATTACAGCGGTTTCCTCTCTGTAGCACAGGGAGCCTAATAAGAGCTGTTGAAGTGGTCGCGATAACCTCATCCATCTCACCGAGGACACGGGTTGCAGCTAAAGATGATTGCAATTAGTCTGTGAATTAGTTAGATGTCACATTGTTTAAAAAAAAAGGCCCATCACAAGTTTGAAATCACACGCTCAACCCTTAAACCAAAATATGTTCAATTTGCAGTAATTTGAGGTGAAAGTCATAAACGTTGATACGATGGATGCAGTGGATATTGGATTTTTGGTTTATAATACGTCAAAGCTGCTGTTGATCCAACCATAGTTTTCAGTCATTTGCAGGTCGAAGCAGTTGGACCTTTCCTCTCGTTGCAGACTGAAATCTTGTGACTCATAGTTTTGGCTCTTCCACTGTTTTTGTTGATTCGATTGATTTAGTTTTAGTTGGATTTTATCGAATCTCCTCTAGGGCTCTGCTGTCGAGTCCACAGGAGACAGGTCACAGGTTTCCTTGTCTCGTGTCCTTTTTATAGTTGAGAATTGAGAAATGTTTTGTTTTTGTGTGTGATTAGCTTAGCATAGAGTAAGCAGCCAGCCTGGCTCTACCCTAAATTTAAGAAAAAACACACACAAGCACATCTAAATTTGACACCAAGAGTGGATCATTAGACACTGGGCCCCTGGGCACACAGACGAGTAGATGCCTCTTCATCACTTCTATATATAGAAGACCAAAACCTACAGAGTCAAAGTGTATGTGGTAGTTTTGCATCTCTTTATGATAGTTTTGTGTCTCGGATCATTTAGTGTCTTCTTGTCCTGGTTGGATTCACCTTTTAGTGTGTGTGTTATGGGCCCCTGCATCATTGGCCCCTGCACAAGATCCAAAACAGTTAGCCTAGCTTAGCCTAGCTTAGCCGAGCCACATCTCCATGTCGGATAATTATCTCCTTGAATACAAAATTACATTTTTTTAAAATGATATGTGAAATATGAGCTGCCTGTTTTCCCCTGATGTGTTTATATACATATGATTACACCCTTGAGAGTCATAATGCTAAGATAAGCTAAAATAAAGGTGCTGATGGTTAGCATGGTGTAGCCTAGCAAGAATGGCTAGTCTCACAGCTCTGGCTCTGTTTCCATGAGATGAGATGGTTTTGAAAGTACTTTTTTTTTCCTTCAGATTTGTGAAAAGCTGCCTGTTTTCCCCTGGGCAGCTGTTTATTTTCTTATAATGCTAAGTTAAGCTAAAACAAAGGCTATTATGGTACTGTTAGCTTAGCCTGGTAGTTTAAAATGGCTAACGAGCTCACGGCTCCGGCTCCATGTCTGATAAAACAAATTCTGTTTCCACGAGACTGTTTAAAAAAAAAAAGTACATATTTTTTGTTCTGAATTGTGAAATACGAGCTGCCTGTTTTTCCCCTGGGCAGCTGTTTAGTTTCTTATAATTCCACCTTTGAGAGTCATAATTACTCATGGGATCAGATCTTGATCAGAGGTTTGGGGATTGAGAGGCTGGTGATTAAGTGAGCTGTGTGTGGTTTTGCAATCCCTCACTGGTGAGTCACTGGAGAGTCTTTTATCATTGCTGGGACTGTTTACGTGTGGGAGACGACTTGTGAGAAGATATAATAGAGGAGTGGGGGGAAGAAGAAATTTAAAAGGGAGTGAGTATAAAAGAAAGGGAGGAGGAGGAGGAGGAGAAAGACTGGACGGAGGGGGAAAAAACAAGGGAGAAAGGGAGGGAAAGAGGGGGAAAGTGTGTGGTTGGAGGTGGGGGGTGGTCATGTTCTGTTCTCCAGGTGTTTTCTTCTCCCTCCTCCCTCCTCCTGTTTCTCCCCCGGCCGCCTCCCCCCATCGCGGTGACCTTGACTTGGAGGAATGTGCTCCCTGTTCAGGGGGGAGAAAGAGGAACTCCTCTGGCAGTCTCACCCACTTTTCAATCCCACCTACACGTTTCGGTTTTGCCTCCTTCGCTCTCGTCTCCGTCCCCCGAGAGACGAGCGGCGTCCAAGGCCGAGGAATGAGGCCGTTCTCTGTGGTGTTTGTAGAAGAGTCGGCGGAGGGGTTGTGTTTTTGGATGTTTGCAGAAGCCCTTGTAATAATAATACCTTCCTTCCATAAAAAGCAAGACGAGATGTGTGTGTGTGTGTGTGTGCACGAAGGAAAGTTGAACCCAGTGAACCAGATTATTATCACAAATGTTTCTCATAAATCCACTAAAATGAAACTACATTTTTATGTCTCTGCGCCGGCGACAAGCAGCCAGGACCTGAAGCTTTATGTTTTCCATTCGTCCCAGTCTCGTGAACACGATATCTCAGGAACGCCTGCAGGGAACATCCGCAGATTTGGCTCAAAACTTCACTTGGACTCAGGGATGAGCTGATTAGATTTTGGTGGTCAAAGGTCAAAGGTGAAGGTCACTGAGACAAGAATTGATACACTTAAAAGGATTTAATTTAGCCTTAGTTTCTGTGGCACTTCTCCTCTCACATAACAGAGGAAACTATAAACATGTTGTTCACGGAAATAGCTTTTTTTTTTCTTTAATGACTGCAATAGATTAAATCACCCCACATGTTTGTCACTGCTTTTGTTTATGGCTCAATTACTACATATTTTGGATCTCCAGGCTTTTATGAATTGCACATGTGATTTAAATTTGCATCAGTGAAGTTTAATCCACTAAAATGGGTCCGTTAATCGAATCATTTATTTGACTCATCGACACACTGAAAACCTTGATCAAGTTTATGCATTAATCCATTCGTAGAACTGCATTTATTTTTCAATATTATTTTCTCTTAATCGAGTGATTGTCCAGTGTATAAAAAGTCAGGAAAAAAATGAGTAAATTATTATTCCATGAGGCTCAACTTAATGATGATTGTTTATGTAATGCAAACGAAAGTCAAAGTTTGTGGTCAACGAAACCTGAGAAAAAAAAAAATTTGTTTATACAATATATTTAAAAAGCTGCTACCTGTGATTATTTGCGAAAAAAAGAAAAAAGAGTTTGTCAGTTCTTGTCATTTTATTGTTTGGCAGTGGACTAATTAATTTTAATAAACTCATCATTTCAGGTTGATTCTGTGGGGCCCAATAACAAATGCTGCCCCATGGCCCCTGACCATGCTAACCCAGCCATATGTCTGGCAGACATTTGAAACATAATTTATGTTTGACTTACTAGACTTTGCATTGACCTTGAGAAATAACGGGCCAATGATAGATAAACAATGTGGCAGTGGACCGGTCTGCTGTAGCCGCACAGCTCAAACATCTTATTGGGTGTCTGCATGTGAAAGAGTTGCACAGAGGACGACATTCAAATAACATGTCATTTTAATGACCTGCATTCAAACCTGAAAGATCTGCATCTTACACCCCGTGGACATTTGTCACAGGGTTGTCTGCTCCATGTCTGCTGCACTGTAAAACCATTCAAAAAATACACTTGAATGGGTTAAACTCTAACGTGTCTGAACGTGCTCCGTTCGTGAATAGAAGTACAGTTTTGTGGATGCGAGGACACACTTGGAGAGAAATACCACTGGCGTCACGTGCAGCGGTTGCTCCGTCTTGTAATGGCTTGTGTGTAATAGTTACTGTGACGTGAAGCAAACCTGCTGTTGCTCTCTCTGCTCTTGTTTTAATGGTACGTCTGCTGTTCGTGCAGTACGTCGACATTTTGCTCGCTGCCTGCTGTGTGATATGTTTTTACTACTGCACCTTTCATACCTGGGTCTTTTTATTGTTAGAAATATTGTTTGTATAACGCAGGATGAAAATTACAAAAGAGAAATCCTAGAGGTCCCATTACACTGTTCTGGTGTTGGTATGTTTGTGATTTTAAGAACCAATGACCATCTCAGTGAAGTTCTCCGTTCTCAGGCTTCTCTCTTGAGCAGGTCCATCAGCCAATCAGAGGAGAGGAGATTCTGAGTCTCTCTTCTGATTGGCTGACTGTTTTCCGAGTGATTCAATAAAGAATAGTGCAGATTTAAGGTAAAAAACACTCAGAGAAACCAAATCCTGCAAGTGTGATGGGTCCAGGTGGGCGGGGCTTCATGCGTGGTTGAGAGTGTATAGTTGTGACATCACAAAGGTACAGAGGTCCTGATGGCTTTTTGGACTCTTTTAATAAATCACTTACTTATCAGAGTTTGTTCAGACAGGAATTGCCACTTCTATTCTGTATGGATTGGGACATCACACAAGTTTAGAAAAAAAATCAAGGAAAAACTCATTTTCAATTATTATTTTTACATCGGACAGTGGGATCTGTGGCCGTTGTCAACAAAACACAAACAATGACATCTGTCTCTACACGTCTTTTTTTTTTTTTTATCAGCAGTTCAAACAGTGATGAAGTGAAACAAACATAGTCATCAGGCTGCTGTATGTTATTATTGTTTTTTCATTGATAACAGAAATGTTGAGGATTAGTGACAAACATCTATTTGCTGTTGCACCTTTGTGTCCTGCAGGAGCTGTGCCAGTGTCGTCCGTCTGACGGGAACTGCTCCTGCTGTAAGGAGTGCATGCTGTGTCTGGGGAACCTCTGGGAGGAGTGCTGCGACTGCGTGGGTGAGTGCACGGACTCATTTTGCTTGTAGCGTGTTTTTAAAAAACTGACAGTGAATAGGTCAGTAAGGTCATAAATTTGCTCTTGAAAAAACCTCACATGCTCACCGTCCACGCTGACGTTCAGTCAGTAAGTTAAGTCAGAGTAATATTGTTTGCAAACCACAACCAGAACTCATCAGAAATTATTCGGGTTTGGTAGATGATTTATAAGAATTTGCCAATTCATTGACCTTTTAAACTCCTAAACAGAACTCCAAATTACCTGGGAATTAGTTCTTTATGCTAACACTTCTTTAGATTTAAACACATGTTCAGCCTTTTTGGCTGGATGGCAACGACAGGGTCTGGTCCTGTAATCATTATTCCCCATGACTGAATGACTGAGTGACTGACTGAGTGATAGAGTTAAATGATCATACTGTTGATCCACCATTGGTCAGTGAAATAGTTGGACTGTTCAATATGAAGCGTTAAGTGTCTATTTGCAGGTGTTTCATAGCCAGTAATGATACCAACATGATACAAGGGGGGGCCACAGAACGACCTAATGACAAATCTAGAGACTTTCTGTCCAAACCATGGCTCCGTAGAAAA
Source organism: Selene dorsalis (assembly GCA_900303245.1). NCBI lineage: Eukaryota > Metazoa > Chordata > Actinopteri > Carangiformes > Carangidae > Selene > Selene dorsalis. The sequence goes on along the minus strand of OMNW01019573.1, from coordinate 923 downwards.
GAGTCCCTGAGGAGGGCCACAAGCTGAAATGCATCAGCCTAATCAAGTCCTTCTGTTTACAGCAAGTGTTGCTCAACTTTTGATCTCTTCCTTAACTACAACTACACGCTCAAACCAGTTAAAGACGCCAAATGAAACACAGGAGAACAGAATGATTTTGGCCCTAATCTCTCTCCGTACGTTCTGCTGATCTCTCACTGCTGAGCTTGTTCTCCCTGAAAAAAAAAAAGCCTGTAAAAAATGGGGCTGTGGCTTTTATGCACTTGGTGGGTGATAAGTGCGCAGGTTTAAAAGAGGACTTGGTTTGTTGCGAGTGTTTGTTGCTCTGATACGAGATGAGTGTGAGGTGAGTGAAGCCAGATACCGAACGTGTCTCTGAGCAGTGGCAGCGTGGAGGTCGATGTGAAGCAGAGACTCCAGATCCCGAGAATATTAAAGGAATAATGTCCCCGCTGAAGCGACACCTACACACATGTGCAGCCGCTCTCAGGGTTTTATAGGAGATCAAAGGATGAAGAAATCAGGGGGTGGTCCTGGGTGGAGTGGGAGGGTGCAACCCCTCTGAAATGAACTTTGACTTTCAGCCTCTTCCCAGGGTGCAGTTGGGTGGGGGGGGTGGTAACTGCCCAGTAGATCCAAAACAACTGGAGTTGTGAAACAGGAAAACACTTGGCTGGTGAACTTCTCTTCAAACCAGCAGGACGAGGTTTAGCAACTCAGACTCAAGGAAGAACTCAGAGGTCGAAGGTCATTGTGACCTCACAAAACATGTACATGTGTATCTCTTTATTTTCAAAAGAGACGGTTTACTTATCATTTTGCATCAGTTTGTTTTGGGTTTTTTTTGGGTTGTGTCTCTGCAGTTTTATGCTTCTGTATCGTCTGCTGCAGCTACTGTTAGGTTACACACATCATGTAACACG
>OMNW01019565.1:7508-29961 GCA_900303245.1 Selene dorsalis | reverse complement strand
GCAAGTTATATGACAATTTTTTCCTAACATGCACATTTTTACTTCTACAGTGAGCATTTTCCTCATCAGACGCCTCAGTAAACACCCTGAACATGAAAAGCGCCGTCTCTACAGGGTGGCATTCTTGAGCGTTATAGTAAACAAACTGGCTTCCTCAGATGATTAGCATTTCAAAAGCTGTACAGCTTAAAATGTGCAGTTTAGATACTGCAGCAGAGGCAATGCCCCGAAATATTCTCCCATAATGTTGCAACCCTGCAGCAGTGGAGGTGGGAGGAGAGACAGATGAGACTGGAGTTTATTCTCAAGCCTTTCCCCTACGGCCAAACTACAGCAGTCAATTTATTAACGTCATGTTCAAATGTCCTCTCAGCAAAACAAGGTAGCCAAACTATTACAAAAAGAGGTAATATAAAGAGGAGAACTAAATATCTCCTCCTCACACAGCGCTGATGTCCCTCAGGGAGAACCAGGAGTGTGAATTATTCAGTGGTGTGTGGACACTGACTGCAACTTAAGCATAGATCAAAAAAAAAGCCTGCACATATAAAGAGCTTTAGATATTAGGTAAACTGCAGATAAACCAAAGCACAAAAGACATACCAAGCTATTTTTCTGATCATGGGCACTGATTAAAACAACAACAACATAATGATGCGTCCCCCTGTGAAAGCCCATCTCATGGAAATAGCCTGAGGCCACAGATTGCTGCCGTGTAAACTTATTTTCCACTCGGTTAAGCATTTGGACAAGCATTAGTGGCGGAATGAAATTTACAAACAGGTGACCAGAAATATGATGAATCAACTACAATCACCTACATTTAGACTCAGCACCAGTTTGTGTGACTGTGGTCCACAAAACATTATATAATATTATTGTAAACATGAACGTATTCAGCACCAGTTCTGGAGGCCCCTCAACGTTATGGTTAACTGCAGCTCATAAACTACTATAACAGCCTCTTCACATCTCCATCATCCTGACATTTCTGACCAGAGGACAGCTTCCATCCTAGACACGTCTAAGCTTTTCCACCCCGGAGAGTATTTTTTCACTCACCACAGTGGAACTGCAAGCTCGCTTTGGCAGGTTGCTACTTTTCCATTACAAGCAGTTCCTCCCAATTTCCCCCTCAAAAAAAAAAAAAAAAAGACCTCACTTGTCATATAGCCAGCGTACCAAAACAAGGAACCAACAGAGGGGTCAGTGCCTGCTCTCATGTTGAATCGCCCGCACTCTCCAAAGCTTGGTCCAGTTCAGTTGGAACAACAACCATTTGTGCTAATGTGCCCAAAACCCAGTCCCGTTGGAGCCATTTACCTATCATGAAGTGGATCAGGTCTGTCAGGAGGGGTTTAACATGCCAGTCCATTCAGCTGAGACTCCACAGCGCTTCCTCCCATGGATATCCAGCATGGGACTAAGAGGCACCAATGACAAGCTCCAGATCCACACACATTTTGAATAAGTAATGCTATGGTTGTCACGTGACACAAAGCCAGACTCAGATCAGATGAACCTTAATGTCTATGGTGTCACTGCTACAGGATCCCTGCCACAGTCATACATGAGTCACCCTCTCACTCTAACCTCCCAGGTGTTTCACAGGTTGGTACTGACCTTTCTGTCACAGAAAAGAGTTGGTGGACTAGTAGTAACATTTCAGGGTGTTTCTCTTCACATGTGTTATTTGACTTTTTTGTCATTTCTTTGCTTCTTCTTAACCCATGTTCCATCGGCAAAGTGGGAAGGGAGGGGGATGTAAAAGCAAAGCACAGACAGGGTGGGGAGGGAACAAAGGACTTGACAGTTTGGACATTTACTGACTGCAGTAATATATATGGGCTGGTCACAGATATATCAACCGTAAAATGTCCTGTTCAGTATATATCTTGGTCACAATTCAAATGTGTAAAAGGATAATAATCCAGACTATTTACTTTTATTTAGCCATGCACCAGACCAGCACTGGATCAGTATCATGGGTCCATACTGATATCTAACAGATGTGACCCATTCACATTCAAATACAGTTTCTTTGTTGGTGTTATCACAATATTTAGTCTTTCCACCATGGGCTGCTGACTTCATGTTAACTCTCAGTGAGCTTGTGTATACAGATTTTAAATATGAGGAGAAAAATGGTTTGATGTTGGAGCAGTGTTTGATTGATCAGCAGATTCTGTGAGCTGAAGTACTGGATGACAAACAACCATGTCTGTGATAACGTTTCTATGTGTGAATACTGCATAATGTATGTGTCTATTATGTATGTATTATGTGTGTGTATTTGGGCAGCTGGCATAGTGACTAAGAACCTTCCCTGTGTATTTGCTTGGCCTGCCAGTAAGGAGAAACGTCAATTTGATCCAAGAGCAACAAAACCAAAACCAAAACAGTGACGACGGTTTAAAAAAAAAGAAAAAGAAAAAGAGAGAGACTGATTCTATAAAAGGCTGCAGGAGATTAATTTTCTGGCAGATCACAGGCTGAATGTTCATGTCCAAATGTACAGAGACAAAATGAACAGGTCTATGGACTTTGCATAGAATAATACAAGGAGGAAAGAAGATCTTTAAACAATTGTTATCTGTCACAGCTCCTGTGTTCATTCACAAAGGAATTTTAAAGACTGTGTCAGAGGACATTCCTGTTGCGGTTGTCCATGGGAAGACAAAGATAAGACGATAATAAGGCTTATAGAGGATAAAAAGAACGGAAAGATTATTCTTAAGCCTTTATTACCAATGTCCTTGATAAAGTACACTGCCCTGAAAGACCTTGAAAATGTCTTTATTATTGCCTGTCTTGCCTCGTCCAGCTTGTGCACCAGTGATAATATATTTCCATGGCTCTGGAGAGGAAACCACCAGGCTTGAGCATATAGACAGGAATGTTATTTGATCAGTCAGACGTCAGAAATATCTGCACAGACTGCTGCGGTCAGCCGGACAGACAACCACCACTTGTACTGCAGGCCACTGCCATCCAAAGTGCTTCATGCCAGATGGTCTCCTACCTTATAGTTCGGCTGGAAATGCAGTACTTCCACATCGCATTCCACACGGCAGTGACATCACTGGACGCATCAGACATTTCCGAAAAAAATGCGCATGGCACCAAAAAGGAAGTTTCAAAAAAGTTTCAAAAACACAAAACTGCAGCAACTCCCCCTAAAAGAGCCAGAAGGAGTACAGTCTGTGCTCACTCCCTTCTCAACCACAAATTACACCCCACATCCTTCACTTTCCATAGAAAACCCACAAAGAAGTTCATTCTTTTGCTGCTAAAGTTACTTTGTGCCTTTTACGAAGTTCTCCCTGCCCCAGTTTATGTTGGGCTGCTAGCAAGCTGCCTGATGACCAAGTAAGGTAAAGGCCCAGGACGTATAGTTGAAGAAAATCATCCCTCTTCCTAACAAAAGCTCTCCACCCACAGCGAACCACACACCAGTCCTCTTTCTCCTCTCTGCAGACACCCCTTCCCTTTTTGTTCCTTTTTGTGCCGTCCAATACAATCTTTCACTCATCTGGTGCTCCCATGATGCATGCTCCCCAGTGCTGATGGGCAGGGCCTATGATGTGTGTTTGATGTGTGCTTATTTATGTAAAAATGACTTCTGAGAAAGAGAGAGAGAGAGTGAGATTGAGATTGAGATAGACAGGGAAAGCAAGAGCTCTCAGTCCCTGTGTGTATGGTAATGCTTGGACCCAGGTCCAACAATCACACTGTTCTCAGTGGGAAGGCCACGCAGGAGGGAGGTTGAAGCGCAGTTCAGCAGCTGGGAGAGGCTGTTTCGAGTTACTACACTGACCTTGCTTCAACAACACAGCCTCAGTCCTGGGACACAGTCTGAATTCTGTTATATTGAAGCCAGAGCAATGTAATGAGTTACACCCAAATGACCAAGATATTCCAGTGACTTGGTTAGATTAGACATGCAATGAGTTGTCCACAGTGTGTGGAAAGAAAAAAAAAAAAGCAACAATAGTCCTAAATATGTCCAAAGACCATTGAGTCATAGCCTGAAACCAGCTGTTAGCAGGAGTTAGAAAAAGATTTAGTTAATTATTTAGACACACCTTGGGTTGAAAATGGTGAAAAAAATTAAATGGAAAAAAAAAAATCAGACTAAAGGAGTGGTTTTAATACCACAGTGGTTTGGCACTGAGGTAACACCTACAGCTGGGGGGGAATCCCTCAAGCCCACATTCAAAGAGGAGCTGCCAGCTAAATCTGTGATGCATTATTAATGAATGACGGACATACTGTATCCTCACCTTCAGAATACCAATGCTTATGACAAACTATGCTGATATATGTGTGACTGAATTAGCATATAGAGCTGTGACAGAAGGCAGGTGTCTGAGATTTTCACACATCGTGGTGGCGTGTGCACACACGGGGAACCTCTTCAAACACAACTGGTTAAATCCAATCTCTCTGGTGTAGACGGGAAGATAATGGAACCAAAAATACTGCAGCTCTTGTCTGTACAACTCCAAACTGGTATCTCAATTATGTTGTATAAGAGGAAAGTAGCAATTCTGGAGAACTACAGTCCTCCGAGGCTGAAATTGCAACTTGATGTACACATGTGAGATTACAGAGCATCAGACAGAGGGTAAATTACACCACAACAGTGAAGACCACCCAAACATTAAAGCTCTTTTATAATTCACCTATGTGCTTCTCTTCGCATGTTCAACAGATGATAGTTGTTGTGTACTAACCAGCCCGAAGTGCACTTCAGTTTGATGAGTGTATGGTATTTGGAGCATCAGATATCTGTGTCGTGATAGGCAGTAAAACATGAGTTCCTTTTTTATGGTCTCAACACAGCAGCAGGGGGATGGGGTGAGTAATTTACACAGTGTGTGAGAGTGTGAGTGTGAGAGAGGAGCGTGCACCTTTTTAACATACCTAGAAGCTGTGAAAAACACAAGTCAGACTCAATAAAACCTCTGATATGGTGCATTCAAAGAAAAGGAGACCAACAATCCTCCAGCTGTTACACAGTAGATGTTGCATCCTCCTTATTTACTGCTGTCATTCACAGTTTTTGAAGCATCCCCAAAAGCCACTAAATCAAATCTGATAACATGATTGCAGTCAAAGAAAACTAAATCCCAAAACGCATTACGGATTCATAAACTATAGATTTCCAGATGCCAAACTTGATGTGAGCTGCAGAACTGCGCTCAATAATCAGACATAGATTATGCAGTAGGTGAAAGGTGAATGAGGGAAAAGGTCCCAGTGGGACAGAGATGAATGAATTCAGTCAGAGCCAGCTCATCTTGTTGTTTTCAGCAGTGCCAACGCTAAACAGACAACCGACACAAACAAGATCATTCGGAGCGCCAAGTTACTTAACCAAGTGCTTCTACAGAATAACAGCCGTAACCCGGTTCTCTCTAAGTAAATCGATAATGGCTCAGCCAGCTCACGCACCCCTGAGTAATGTCTCCCTCTCTCTCTCTCTGTCAGGCAGTATGTCAGCGTGCAGAGCCGAGCAGCACAACAGTTTCTCCATCCATCAGCCATGCTTGATGAACTAATTCCAGAGTCTGTTTAAAAACACACTGAGGAGCCTCCAGCGCAGGAAGCAGCTTCAGCAAACTGACAGCGCTCTGTGACGACTGACAGGAAAGAAGTACGAGAAATGATCGAAGCTAAATGTGACCGCACAGTGTGACCATTTTACAAAGAAAAACAACAACCTACCTCTTGTAAAAGTTGTTGTGCGGATGCAAGCACAGCACGTGCCAGTAATCGAGGCAAAACGCTTTGAACTTCCACATCCTCGGCTCAGGCACTCAACAGGGCAGAGAAGCAGTGGGATCCAGCAACATTAAAAGGCACCATGACACCAGAGGCACACGACCATGTTGACTTCTTCAGCCAGTGAATCCCTTTTGCATGGATGTCGGCTCTTTCCTTCTCTGGAGCTCCAGCCTCGCCACTGCTGCTGGATGACAGCCTGAGTGGTTTTAGCCCGCCCAGAACAACCACATCACTCCTGGACCTGTCTCAGTCATCACCAACCTAGAGAGCCAGGCCTGTCCGAGAGCCACTACAGGATTGAACTGGACCCAGTATTAGTGCTTGGGATCCACCTCCTAAAAATAAGCTCTATACTGGTTGCTTGGGCTCCGTTTTAGCTCCTATCCAGGTCAGTCAGTCTGTCCTCTGTTTCGGTCCCTCCACACAGTGCGTCAGCCCAGGATCCTCTGAGACATCATGGCTTCATCCGTAGCTCTGAGCGGCTCCAGCAGGCACAGGTGGTGGAATGTGTGGGAGCTCGGAGACGAGGAGGAAATCCTCCAAAAGTCGCTCATCCCTGTTTGAACAAGCGCAGACGCAACAGGGATCATTAAAGGCCTCCTCTCCTGTCTCCTCCTCTTACTGCAAGCACAAACTTTCTCCTGAGTCAAGAGCCTGGGTCGTTTCTCTCACTCTCAGTGTGGTTCTGCTTCAGCCTGACCATCCTCCTCCTCCTCCTCCTCCTTCTCTTCTGCCTCCTCCTCCTCCTCCTTCTCTCCTTCCACCGGTGAAATCCTGAACCTTCTCTCCTCCTATCTCGGTCTCCTTCTCCTGATCCTCTCCCTCTTGCTCTCTCTGTTCCCCTCTTACAGCTGCTGCCATCCACTCAGGACCTCCCAGAAATGTGCCGATCTGGTTGCTGGGCAACACTACCATACTACTGAAGCTTCAAATGGAAGCCTAAGAGAGCAGCCTGCGATTGGTTGGCTTTTCAGCAGGGGAGGGGCTGCTGCAATGTTGTATGACCACATGAGTTTATTCACACGCTTTGTTTAAATAAATATGGGCTTCAGGTGCTCTACTGTTTTGTCAATGTCTAGCAAAGGACAGTAAACTCTCCTTTATTTGCCTCTTCAAGGTCGTGGAAGCGTTAAAAAAAACACATTTGGACCCAGATTACATGTGCAAATGCTCATTTACGGTCAATAGAGTGATTCATGAACTGAATGAAATAGTAAGGCTGAGACAGGAGCGGTGCAGGGATACATGTGATGAATTCCTGTTTGTGTGCATAAGGAGCCATGTTAAACCTGAATCAAAGAAGTGTGTGTCCTCATTAGAAACATGAGCTGCAGTGCTTAGCAAAGCTACAGTATTAGACTTAAACACAAGCTGCTGTCTTTTCTGAGTAAAGGTTTGTTTTTTTTGTGCATTTGAACACAAGCACAGTGCTGCTCTTTCTCTGGCTGAGATGCAGTGCCACACTGCAGTGCCACCCAGTCCCAGCAGTCATGGGAAAGGGGTGTGGAGGGGCCTCTCATCAATATTCAACCACTGTCAGTGTCCAAACACACAAACACTGAAAATGCTGCATATTTACCCAAACAAGTAGACTCTGCTACGCATACACAATGACTACAAATACACAAACACGCACTAATACGTGTGCATATTTGCACATTAACTCACTAATTGGTATTGTTAGATGTGTTTGGTCTGACAGGTCATCTTCACATGACTCTTTCCACACACACCTCCTGGCACAATATGGACTTTTTCTGTTTTCCCAAGTCAAGATATAGAAAGGCCAGAGCAGCACAAAGGCTATAGTGTGTGAACAGCAGGGACACTGAGGAATTAATTAATCTACACACCATTCATCAGCCTTTTGTCTCCACTCTTGAGCCTCCTGATTTAAACACATCTCACAGAAAATGACCACACACTGATGGTCTCTTTTTATCTGTGCTCTTCATCTCAGTTTGCCTTGATGAAAACACGAGGCCCACGAGTTCAAATTCTCCCCTACATAAAAAGTGTGATTATCTTTGTTTAAGTGTCTGCGCTTTGAATTCCAGAGAAGATTAAATCAGATAATATTCAGAGATAGAGGCTAACGCTGGAGATAAAATCCACCAACCACAATTAAGGCCACAGTTAAAAAGATAAGCAACTACACTTAAAAAAAAACAAACAAACAAAAAAAAAAGCACAGTTCCCCGCTGCTTCCAAATGCACATCATGCTTGTTGTTCATGCACATTATGCCTGTTGTAACTCATGTGGGTCAGGCCAGATGGAGAACCCTTTTTTAGTTCCGTCTTTCTAATTCACGTGAAGTTGCCTTAAGTGGTGAGTGTGGGTGAAATACCCCACTGGCTCTGTGAGCAGAATTAGAGTCTGTCAAAGGCAAAGAAGAGCAATTACTGCAGCACTAACTGGCATATGTCTATGATTCAAACACACATGACAGGCCATTATTTGTTTTTTATGGGCTGAGAGTAAGTGTGCATAAGCACAACAGGATCGGATTTAATGAGTAGATAGATTGTTCCTACATGCCATGCACTGGCATGTCCATACGTGTGGTGAACTGGTGTGTGTGTGTGTGTGAGAGAGAGGGGGAGAACTGCCCACTTAATGAACATTCTTTCCACCCATCACAATGTGCACCCACACCTTAGTTTTAACGCACGCGGGCCGTCAGCAATTTTCAGGGTTTGACACAGGTTGTGTGTTTACAGTGACAGATTACTCATGAGCTGACTTTTTTTTTTTTTTTTTTAAATGCAATGCAGGACGCAAAAGGAAATATGAGAAGAAGTGGGTACCAGATGAGTGTGAATGATTCCTGTGTGTCAGTAAGTGCCTCAGATGAATATCCCAGCAGGATTGCCCCAACAAAAAAAACATTATTTCTGATGCTCTTCCCACGCTTTCGTGATTGTCAGTAAGACACACCCTGAAAACCAGTGTCAGAGCATTTCTGCAGAGGTCAGAGTCAAGGTCAGTTATACAATAGGTTGCATAAGGCTGTTTGTAAGTCAAAATCATTGCAAAAAGGCAGAAAGAGGATATGAAAGAATATGACAAATATTTCCCGTCTTCTTGACTGAAATCCCTGCTGCACTGCAGGTGGATCAATATGAATCTAAACTCCCTCAGAGATCAAAAGGCTGTAAAACACAGAAAATCATATTTGCCCAGCCATCAATCTGAATCAGTGACCTCATGTGAAAAGCCTTGGGACAAGCACTTATTGTCTCCCTATTGCCACGGCATCGTACTGTAGTGCACTGATACAGGCAGATATTGAGCATCACAGCACAGGGAGCCCACTTGTCCCTGTGACTGACCCAGTCAATCACTGATAAGCTGCCCTGAGGATTTCACCATGACCTGCTCTGAGCGGGAGATGTGCAGTCAATGTACGCTCCAATAGAAGATGACCTGCTGTGGAAAATCTACTGGTCAACAGTGTGATGGAGCTAAATGGAGAGGTGTGGACAGGGAGTGCCATTCAGGTTGTAAAACGGTCCAGGTAAACAATGCATGAAGAAGAAGCTGCAGACATTGTACTAACATGCAAGAAGGTGAGGATTATGGGTAGACCTTAAGATCGATTTCATAACCTCAACCCTCCTCTGGACCTGATGCCCATCCTGTTATCCTGAAAACTGATCCATTTAAAACAGGAACTGGGAGGTTGGGTAAAGGCAGCGGAGGATATAAGTCTAATCTCCAGAGATCACAGAGAAAAATGTAAAAGGTAAATCCACCAAGACATGATGATAACTAGGATTTCACTAAGTACACAGAAGAACATGAGCTCATATTAATGTCTGTGTGAAGGACAGCATGTCTGAAAGGATGTGTTAGAAAAGTTCACCCCCTGGTGGTGGATCGGAGAAGCTTCCACTTATCAACAAATGAGATGATGTGATGGGGGGGAGTCTGACTGGCATGCTGATTCACTCAGAGCAAATCAACACAGCACATGATGGAAATTCATTTATTTCTTATACCGCATTCAGTAAATAACAGACCTCAGACCTCTAGTGGCTCACTAGGACCTTTTTACCATGGAAAAGATTTCAGATCGTTAAACTCAATTCATGGCTGCTAAATAAAAAATGTAGCTAAGAGTGTGCCTTATGAGATTGATATGTGCCGCTCTGATGTGACACACAGTTACGCCTCCTCTTCTGTTTGGGATGAAAACCAAATTCCTGCAGTGAGCAGGGAGATACCAACACTGGCAGAGAGCGAGGCATAGACGCTCCTGAGTATCTCAGAGACATGTTTGTTTATACTACAGGGCAGATACTATCATTTTTACAGAGGAGTTCTCATCGTACATGAAAGTTAGCACAGTTTGAAGGAGCGCAGGTTCTCGTATCACACAGACTGTACAGTACAGCTATATAGCCGCCAGCCTAAAAGAAGATGCAGAAGAGGGGGGTGTAGAAGGAGATGGAGGGTGACAGACAAAACTAAGAAGAGAAAAAGGAAGAGACAGGGAGGACAAGGACGGGAGAGATCCACAATAACAGCAGACTCACTCCTCCAGCTTTGGCTTTGTATTAGAGGAGAAAGCACAAGCAGAGACGAACACCGAGGCAAAGAAAAAGGGAACAAAGCGGGCGGGGAGAAAGATCCTCTGTGGCTGGTTGGAGGTGGATCCCATAGTTGTTCTGTCTCTGCCACCTACTTTAGGGCCTTTCATAACCTGAGGCCAGAGCTGATGAGCAACGCCGTCTACCCTGTCAAAGAGTGAGGGTACACTTAGACCCAGGACCACCAGCACATGTGCATGTGTCCAACAGAGCAGGAAGTATTTACCAGGAAGTGCATTGCTCGAGTGTCCCGTGAAAAACAGAGGGAGATGGTATCTTCTTTAATAATCAAAAGAATGGTTTGGCTTGTTGAATAATGTGTTTGGGTTCATAACTCCGCCACTGTTAACACATCGCTACGATTCACTGTGTAAAATCGCTGACAGGATTAGTGTGTCTTGTACGAAGTAAGCAAACACAGCACATACAGAAAGTCCAGAGTCATGACAGCGAAAAAAACATGCACAGAAAGAATATACTGTATAAGCATGAGTCATTCTTTAAGCGCTCTACAGAAACAGCTTATTTCAATTTGAAACAGTAAATCTGAACCCGTGGAAATAAGAATAAATATGCCAGATAACACGCTCAGTGATATCTTAGTACGCTTGTGATTATATAACATTGTTGCTGATAAACATATCCTCATATCTGTTTTTATTTCTGCCAGAGGAACAAAATGTTCTGGAGATGCATCCTTTTCTGATGCAACCATCTCTCCTCCGTGCTGTCGCTTCTGATGCTGCTATTGGCAAAGGCAGGGGCTTATTATGGGCTGTTTCAAAAACCACGGATGCATCAGCACTAGTTTCTCCCCTGAAGAAACTTGAACTCACTGAGATGTGCCCTCGAGAGTCCAGCAGATCCCATTGGTTTGATAATCCTTACACATGGCTGACACAGCTCCAGCTGCAGACTCAGCCAACTCGGTGCTGGCCTACAGATGTCCAGCTGCTGACGTTTTTAGTGTGCAAATGACAGCCTCTGAGCTGACCGAGCTCAGCCTTTGCCAAGTTTGTGCTATTCTGGCAAAAGCCAAAATGCCACTGTAGCATTGATGGGGAAAAATTGTACAGTAAGCTGCTTTACTACTGGAGATCCTTTTACACGTGCAATGTCAAAACACCTCAGTGAAGTGAATCGTGACCCTTGTGTAATCCAGTTTTATCTGTTCACTATCTATTATTCCAAAATCTCTGAGTTGTGCTCGTCTTTGAGAAGAAATCACAGTGGCAACATTCTGTATCTGTCAAAGTCATTGATTGATAAATAGGCTAAACAGTCCTTGACATAATAACTGAGCTAAAAAACCACAGTGTTGTAATGACTGTAATTATGTTCATTTACAGAATGGCAGCAGTCATTAATGGCTGTGGACAACTAGTGTAACAAGACAAGTGAAAAAGCAAAGATTCATCATGATGACAAGCCTTTACATACATTCAGCATGTATCCCTGCTTTAACAAGTGACTCACTCCCTGCTCTGTAGCACAATGCCCCCCTATCCACTGATGCTATATGAACTGACAGCATGTTCTATGCCAGCCCATGTGCTGGCAATGCCATACACTGCATGCAGTTTCGTCTTATGTAATAACACCAGTGCAGCCGACAGTTACTTTCTCAAATGTAGAAGTACTCAGAGTTATGCTAGCAGTTGTCTACGTCCTCGCACACTGTGCTGTCAAAGACTCAGGCTCAAATGTGCTGTCAGTGCCTTACAGCTCTGGTGACGCACTCACTTTTTCATCAGAGCTGGCGTGACTTAAACAGGGCCATCACATTAAGAACCTCTCAGCCAATAATAGGAAATTTGTAACGGCTTTATGGCATGAATGCCCTCTGAGAATGTGTGACATTATCTAAATGAAGGGTAAAGCCCATTGATGTTTATTAGCCACCTCGTCTGTGCAGTGTTACGGTACACACTTGGTGTGTGTGTCAGCACAGAAAAGTGATTGTGAATCCCAGGAAATAATCCATGCACAAAGATCAAACCTCCTGGATCACAATGTCAGGGACAATAGGATTACCAAGCATTTGGTTTCAAAGAAAGTGTTCACATCTCAGCTCCAGTGCACATCTTCCATCATCTGGAAGAATAAGGGTTAGAATATTATTAGAAAGCGAAGATGAAGGCAAGAAGATAAGATGGGAAATGTCTCCACGACCATGACACAAAAAACAAAAGTAGTGGATTTTTTTTAACACTGCCATTTTTTCTTTCATGATAAAATGTTGTTCTGGCACCAAATGTGATTAGTTAGTTGCACTACTTTTATGCAGTGTTAACATACACTGCATCTCCCTGCTGTGAGGCCCAGCTGTACAGTCTCTCTGCACCAGCAAACTGTATGACAACCAGTTCCCTAAACTCTCTGTCAGATGGCTTCACACATGACGGCACATTAACAGACATGCTTTGATTAGTTACAGTAAATGCCTCAGTAGCTTCAGCTTCCCTTGCATGCAAAACATGCATTTTCAGGGGCAACAAATTCCACAGTGATGAACTGAACGCGACAGCACACCTCATATTATTTTAGAGTATTCAGCCCAAGGCAACCTCTGCATCCCTTGAGGCCAGAGCAGTGAAGTGTAGTATCTGTAAAGGCCAAACTCAGGATGTCCTGCTCTTGGCTTTCCAGTGTAGCTGGCACAGCATTAGAAATCCAGCTGGGGTGGAGGGGTGGAGGGTGGGGGGTTTTTGGCTGCTGCCAGTGATGATGAAATGACATTTAGAACAGAACGAACTCATCCCGCTCCAGATCGCAATCAAAATGAGTACTGACCAGACACGGGGAGCCTCTGTCATACTACTATGGCTCTGCAGCACATCTCCTCTGTCCCACAACAACAACAACAACTAACTAATGAATGTTTCACAGAGTCATTGATTTGCACCAAGCTTTCACCTCCTGAGCTCTGGCCCTCAGCCCGGTCACGTGACTCTCTGTGGTTAAAGCTTTTCCTTGGATCGAGGCTGTGAGGAAGCAGAGTGGAAATAAATCAGCCACTATCTCCACAACCACAGACAGATGGAAATGTTCAATTGCTTATTACGCAACAACAAAAACAGAATCAATCATGTAAGTAAATTATAATTAGTGGTGCACTAAAGGAACTTAAGAATGTGAGCATTGTCTCATGGTTTCATGCATTACAGTGTGTCTCTCACATGGAAACAAGGCAGAGATTTAAACCAGTGAATGGCAGCGGGATATTGCCTGTGAAGGACTCAGTGGAGACCCGTGAAGGTCTCATATTCATTAAGATGACTGATCCCCATGTACGGTATTTTAAATCATGACATGACAGGGTAATTCAACTCAATGTTATGCACCAGCTGGTGAATACATGTGTGAAAAATGCAACACAGCTACTCATGGAGGGGCTGAATTGGAATCAGAAGGTCCGACACGATATAGACAGCACACACACAAACACAAACGCACACAACAACAAGGGGGGACAAACTTAAATGTGCCTCTGCGGAGAAATAAAGGCAGCAGAGTGCTTATTCAGCCAAATGAGGACGGTGTTGTGTACTAGTTAGGGACAGAAATGTGGGCAGAAAATTCTTGTACAACACTGTAATGAAAACACAATCCCTAACATGACTCCATAAAAAAAATAAAATAAAAAAAATAAGACAGCATCAATTTGTCTTTCCTCTCCTCCCAGCATAAGTGACTCATGATTTACTGAAGGAGAAATGCACGGTTTCCACACACAGACTGTAGGACTCATCGGCATCCCAAAAATAACAGCTCTGAACCAGCCGCATTTTACACACACACACTCGTGCGCAAGCACATATATACACACACTCTAGCAGTGCCCCACACACACACACACACACACACACACACACACACATTTACACATCGTACCAATCACACACAGGAACACACTCACATCCACGAATACATGGCAGAAGCTACAAGGAGCTCATGTGCTCTGTAAAAGCTGTCACAGCATCATCCAGAAATGAGTCATTTTCCCCTCAGCCACCCGAGGCTCTAACACCACCGCTCACATGACTCTGTTGTGATTTCAGTCATAATGTACAGCTCTCACATTAATGAATCCAAGAGAGCAACGCTCGGGTTTCAGAGACACATGGCAGTGATTGATCATGTTGAAATATGAGCAACCCATTCATACAATAACATCTCACCACCCCTCCCCAGGAGAGAGACGTTGTTTACAAAGAGCACAGGACAGGAACATGAGAGCACACAGCAAGGTCTGGATGCCATAGGTGACTCAGCACAGACACTACAGAGGTAGACATCGTGTTTTCCACAACCTCCTCCCACTCGACTGCCGTCTCCATGAATGGGAGCTACACCGGGGTGGCGAGCCCGCCTGTCTGCCTGCCTGCCTGCCCGCCCGACAGCAATCACACCGAACATGCTACTCACATGTCGTACAGCCGGTAACCCATGGCAGAGCCCGGCCTGCTGGAGTGGGACCCGGGGTCTCGTGTCCGCCTGGGGTCCGTGCTGCTCACCACGGCGCGCCACACGCTTGGTTTGTCCATCCTGTATGCTGGTCAACGGGACTCGACGGTGGGACGGCGTGCGCACACAGGCTCCCTTGCATTCACTCTCCCTCTCCCTCCCAGTCACAAACACAGGGCTGCCAGAGAGCAGTGCGTGTGATGTAACAAGGAGCGTCCAAGAGGCTGGCGGCTGGTGGGGGGGGAAGTGGAAGCTGGTGATGGTGATGGAGGAAGAGGAAGGAGGGGTGGTGGTGGTGGTGGTGGTGTTGGTAGTGTAGGGAGTGTCATAGAGCTCAGAGGCTACAGGAGCTATAGAGAAGCCTCTGTTTTTAAAGCCTGGGTGATGATGGGTAATTTCTACTGGGAGGCCGCCACTTCAAAATAAAAGCAAGAGGACACAACCTGCAGGAGAGCTGCTGGGATATTTGACTGCCTCTCATAAACACAGCGAAGCATCTGCGTATGCCTCTCTCCACCCTCTTATCTGCTCTCAGTAGTACAGTCCTCAGCAGGGCCACACGATTGGCTCCTTGGTCTCCATAGAAACAGGAGGATGTGTCAGAGGTAGGGCTCATTATCATGCCTTCTCTCTAACCTCCCTCCCATTTTGTTTTCGCTCCCTCTCTTATCACCTTCTCTCTCTCTCTCTCTCTCTCACTCCTTTCTCATTTCTCTTCTTCTCACATACCCCCCACCCCCCTCCACACACCTACCCTCTCCATCTTCCTCTACTCTGGAATCAATGCACTTTTCTTTGTCGTGTATTTCAAGAGCACACAAGGCTCTTACAGTCCGATGGCAATGCGCACGGCTAAAGATGCTGTTTGCAGGAAACAGAAACGCCACAGAACTGAGAAATAAATGAGTTAATCAGTGCAAATAAAAATGTCACATGTGATCAGCTGGAAGATGGTCATGTGGTAAAAGAGTTATACACTGTGCTTCTCTAGTTTTGCTCCTCATATTACCACACACACACACACACAAAGTTGGTGAAAGAGAAACTGTGTGGCTTGCACACACATTGCATCACACAAGTGATTCCAAAATCAGATAGAAAGTGTGAAATTTTCAGGAGAAATAAAGCAACGTGATTGAAGATTGCATCTTAATTTAGAT
This sequence comes from Selene dorsalis, assembly GCA_900303245.1. Taxonomy (NCBI): domain Eukaryota; kingdom Metazoa; phylum Chordata; class Actinopteri; order Carangiformes; family Carangidae; genus Selene; species Selene dorsalis. The sequence goes on along the minus strand of OMNW01019565.1, from coordinate 13,950 downwards.
GGGTCAAACTGTAAATGTAGCACAGTGAGTTATGGCTCCTTGCAGCTACAGCGTAGGAGATCGATGTCACTATTGTTGACATCTTCACCAGGTAACGGCATCCAAAGCAGGACGGTAAGCAGGCAGGACTGTGTCTATGGAGACAAGCTCTTGTCGTTACAAACACACACACACACACACAGCAGGCTAGAGGCAGGAACCCTGGGCCGATATCTTACAGTCTCCAGGGGAGGATGTGTTTCATCCCAGTCAGACTTGACGGCACACAGTGCTGTCGATGTATCGAGGGTTAATACCAAGGTGACTAGTTCTGTCAGACCTTTGTCTGTTTGTTAATGAACTTAAGTAATGGTGCAATTACAATGGCTGTGTAGCCATTCAACACAAGCACAGATCTCCTCAGCTGTTAACTGTACAGTGTGTGTTTGTTTGTATGTGTGAAGACAGCCTCTATCTCTATTCTCAATAATGTCCAGTAGCTGGTTAACACCTCAGTAGACTTCATATTTAGACCTAACATGTATTTCTTATCTTTCTTATCTTATCTTGATTGATGGCCATGCTCTTCATCCTCCCCTGATGAATACTAATGCTCTTGTGTTTTCAGAGACAAATCCTTTCCTCTCTGCACCACCCTCATATCTCAAAATGTGCTGCAATGGTTCATGTCCGCAGGAAGATACAACGCTCATTTTAATAACTACAAGGACGAACTTTGGATTTGACACGTCTCTTTTACATTTTCAACGACTGGACTGAAGCTCGCAGTCACTAACGAGCAGACCTTCACACAATAAGACCTGTTAACTTCACTCCTCAACAGGATGTCACCTACAGAGCACAAAGATGGTTAATTAGTGAGATGTTCTACCAAAGCCTGGCATGTAAACCATCCTGCAGGTTTCCTGTCGACTAACCTGCCTCCTTTCTTTTGAAAATGTTCATCACTGTGTGTGTTTGTGTGACCACGCACGGTGAAAGGTTGTGGGGGAGGGCAAGGCTCCGACTGGGGTGACGGCAAGCTCCGTTCATACACACTGAGCGAGTGCTGGCAAAACCCCAAGCAGAGTGTTAGCAATCAGGGCACACACAGGGATAGAGGAGCACAGCGGTGAGCAAGATACGCTCTCAAATTGACAAATAACCTTAAATTCATGGTTTCAGCCATAAGCTTTTCAACAGAAAAGCAAATGCTTTGATGCTTCCACACGCAGACATACACACATACTATAGTGAGCAAACACCATCATGCACATAATTACTCTGAAGTGAATAGTTAAGACACCGTTTGCAATGGCCCTGCATGCATCAGGACATGTTCATGTGGCCTTTTACATGCACAATTATTGCATACGTTGGCCTTCCTGTGCCAACCTCCACACTCTCCTCCGTCACCATATGGCCCCTTTTAATCCAGCTGGCCCGGGTGTATGATGTGGGCTGTTGGACTGTAGCAGTAGGATTTGGTGCAGGGCTGCGTGCAGAAGGCTTTGCAGCCTGGCAGCACACACACACGTACAGTGCAGTATGGAGGGATGTCTCCGTCACTGAAATGATGAGCGCCAACCTAATTGCCTCATGCTCGTCCTCTTCAAGAAGGAGCCAGCTACAGAACTTAAATAGCGAGTCCCCATTTTCTGGACATAAAGAAGGCAGCCTGATAAGCTTAGAGGAGAAGCAGCACAGTGCCAACAGACGATGAGCTTACACAGAAAAGAGATCAAAATGGAAACTAGTGAAAAAATTAGTTGTTAAAATATGAATATGTTTTTGTCTAACTGTTGGTCAGACAAAGACAGAAAGAAAGATGATTTAGAGACGTCATCCTGCATGCGGATGATGCTGATAGACATTTTTCAGTATTTTCTGACATTTATCAATTCATATCAAAATGTATCAGCAGCTTGATCGTGAATATTTCTTAATGGTGGGAAAATCAACTCTGACTTCGTCATTAGATAATAAACTTTCAGAGAAAATAAAAAACAAATGTTCACATTTGAAAACTTGGGGATGCTTGGCAGTCTTGCTTGAAAAGTGAATGCATGGAAAAATGAGTGAAATTACTGATCCATTATCAAAATTACTGCTGATTCAAAACTACTCCATTTCTATTGCACGACAACATAATCAGACTGAACACTGGTTGAGCTGTCACTGTCTAAAATTGTGACTGTAAAAATGACAAATGAAGGACCAAAATGAAATAAAGACACTTTAGAGCTGTTCAGGTAGAACTGACAATCACAGACTTCAGTATTTCCTGACAGAGCAAACTTTCAAAACATTGTTTGTATCCGCTCAGACGACTCACAGACTGACGACCACAGACAGATAAGAGATGTGAAGCTGTTTCGAGGTCACAAACCATCATGTTTGTGACCTCGAACAACATGTTTTCTACACTTGATTTTCTCAAGCACTTTGCAGCACTTTTATTCCCATGACAGTGCATCCTCCTTGGATCTTATCAACCTCGAACCTGATGACAAACTGTATGTTTGGGGTGGAGTGTTTCGCATGTGTCTGCACCATATGTAGGAACAACAGTGGTAGTGGTGGTGGTGGTGGTGGTGGGGGTGTCTGTGCACCAACAGGAGGCATTATTTAGTCGTCAGCTCAGCCGCTCTGCAGGGGTCCCGTCTCCTCTCATGAGACTTCCTCCCATTTCAAACACATCAGAGAGAGAGAGAGAGAGAGAGAGAGAGAGAGAGAGAGAGAGAGGGAGAAGTGGGAGGAAACTGTCATTTATTAGAGCACTAGAAACAGCCCACCACTAGATGGCAGTGCATCACCTCTTCTGAGCAATGAGCAAACAGGCTGCGCTGGTGTGATCAATACCATTAGTGATGTTTGGAAAACATCTCCCTCAGGAGGGTTATTGTTAAGCCACATGTGACAGGTCAAGAGGGGCAAAGCACACCTCGCACACTTGCTTAACAACGGGAGAAAAAATATGCAGATTGGACACATGTCCTGCTCATGTGCTTCATCACAGTAGATGTGGCTCAAGTGAAAATCACCACACCCCTTGTTACCTGCAGTTATTTCAGCTTTGTTATGTTCACTTGCTCTGTTTAAAAATTACACAAATAAAGTTTTTGTTCCACAAAAACATTTTTCTAAGCACTCCTCTTAGGGTCAGCAGCTGGAAAAACTGAACTCCCCAGTGATTAGCGACCTCTACGCTCTACGCTGGAGCTGAGAGGTGAGAGGTTTTTACTTTCCCTGCTGTTTTTCCATGTACCAACGCAGCACAGCCTCTTTGTAGCTCCCTGGCAGAGGGCACAGCACTGTGCAGAAGGCTCCTTCTGTCACTGACTTGGCCTCAAGCCTCAGAACATCAGAGGCAGAAGACAGACGAGCTTTTCATAGCAGGCCAAACAAAGAGCTTTCTCTGTGCTGCAAACTGTGAAGTACAGACAGAACCAGTTCTTGACCCCTCAGGCCTGCCACTGATGTTCTACACTGCCATTGCGCAAATTTAGTCTTCTCAATAAACTAATGCCAGTAGTAATACTGATGGTGAAGTTCCCCACGAAGGGGTCAGGCTCCTTTCAAAGGGCCAAAAAAATACATCTGTGGAGCTGTGAGAGGATAAAAATGGCTGAATGTCTTTGCTTTCGAGGGTACATGCAGGACTGTGCCTGACTGTTACAGGTCTCACATCCTTTATCTTGTCTTCATCAACTTTGCCTCATCAATGTCTGAGTTTCTACTCCACTGCTCTGTGCTGAAAATAATAAGGAATTTCTCTTTATTTACTTACGATGCTCTTTGACTCCTACAGTATAGAGAAGCTGACAAAAGCGTGTGATCTCCACTGTATTGTCCAAGTCCAATGGTGATGGTGATTTAGTATTTATTACACCATCAATATGCAATGTCACACATACAAAGGCATAATGAAAAGCAGAGCTCCTTGAGCAGGGTTCGCTGCTCGTGCATGTCTCATTTATTCTCATTATGGCCCATGAAGTAAAAAAAAAGAAAAAAATCTATTCTCCCAATCTAATCCCACTGTCATCTGCACTTTCTGCTCCTCACTCTCAGAAGATTACACCTTCAGCCGTAATTACACCTTCCACACACACAAATAGATCACACATTCAGCAGCAGCGGCAGCATCTTGTATATCATTATAGCCTTGCATATACACAGACAAATCCCTTCTCTTGAGTACTAGGGCAGCTGGACAGCTGAGAACAAGTGATCATGCTCTCCAGTCTTATTTCCTGGGGGAAAATGCGCAACTCCCTGCCACCTCACCTCACCGCCTGCAGCTCTCCCTCTGCTCGATTTGACCGGTGATTCAGCTGCAGAATTGCAAATACCTCCTATCGGACCAGGGGAGAGATCTGAAGCGCTCAGAGGCCCCTTTTTGCCTGATATTACTGTGTCATGGAGCTGATGAAAGGATAAGCTATGTGAGAGAGTATCACTAATCTCCCAATACATCTAATTTAGCAGGGAAAGAGGCAGTGGGTAATAGAGTGAGAGCAAAGCACTGTTTAAGAAAAAAAGAAAACGGATGCTCTGACATGTTTCCAATGGGCCGGAGGTGCATCAGTTGCGCTTGTATCACGATGACAGCTTTTAAAATCACACTCGTGTCACACATGATTTTGTGGTGAAATGTAACACCTGTGCACTGTCACCAGACTCCTGGGTATTGTGTTATTACCGCTGAAGGGACACTTACCAGAGGCGCATTGGGTTTACTCAACCTTAAGTCAAACATAAACTGCTGCCCTTCTGAAGGAACACTACAACGTACACACTTTCCTATAATTTAGACGCTTTGTCAAACACATCGAAATTCAGGTTTGACAAACACTTGTGCGTATCGTCTTCAGCTGCGACTGCATTATAGATAATGTCATGGTTAATTACTGGGAGATATGTGATTCAAAGGTTTAAGCTCGCAGCTCTTAGTATGATGTGTGTTTGTTGCAGTGATAACAGCGAGTCAAAGGACATGTTGGTTATTATGGCTCAACAAGCAGTCGAGGTAATATTGTTATATATAGTATTTCACAGCTCTCGGCCTTTGAACGGTCACAGAATAAACTGAAGAGAAAATCTTCGAAGGAAAATAAAGTCTTCACAAGTCGCCACGGCAGCAGACCTTGAGGACCGTGTCAGGAATTTATCATCAGATTTACAACATGAGCCCTGCAACATACAATTAATCCTTTTCCTCGATATTTAACCAATTATGTTTTCAGATGAGGTTTTAACCAACAATCTGAAATATCAAATACTATAAAACAGAGAGAAGCTGCAAACTTCTATATTTGAAAAGATGGAGCAAGTTTTTGATAATACATTTTTACTTACTGAAAAATTAAGTATAATTTAGAATTAAAGGAAAAAGTTGAATGTTATACTTATGAAAATAGATTTTGCAGTGGAAATATGACTGTGTGTCATATTATCACTGATGCATGTTTGTACAACAGAAATTTAAATTAAACTAGAACCATAAAATGGCACATAATACAGCCAAAATTAACAACTGAATGCTGGCCAGTCTTAATGGTATTGTGTCATGATCCCACAACACACACACACACACACACACACAGAACAGAACAAAGACTCATGCAAATACACACAATTGGTGCATTTTTCTCTCTCGGCCAAAAAAAGGATCAACAGCAAAACTGAGTGAAGTGAAAGGCCTGTGGTACAAAGAGCCTCACATTCTCCTCCGTTTCTTAGAGTCAAAGCAACTTATCATAAGCCACATGGCCCGTGTGCACACCAGATTCAAAACTGTGTGTTTCCAGTGATCCAGCTTCATAGCACAGCAAGGAGCCTGTAATTAACTCTTAGAGAATGTGATGACGAAACAGAAGCTGGGAACTTCAAAGACAACGGAGAGCTTTCCCAAGAGTTCAAACACATTATGGAAGTGGGCCCTGTGTTTCATAGGCCTATTAAAAATCATTGTGCAGTTGCAATTTCCCATCTGGTGAAATCAAAACATTACAATAATAACAGCAGTAAATAAAAAGGGCCAATAAAGAAAAATTCATACCACTGGCTGGATTTTATGGGAGGCGGAAGGCACTTTCATTGCCCCCTTTTGTTTTTTTAACCAACACTAACTCTTCCACACAACAACTGCTCCCTCATTTACCAAGGACTGGTTGCTGCCACATACAATAAATGTTAACTGTGTCGTTAAGCCCTCTTCTAAATGACCTCTGATGTCGTCAAGGCTGCGCAGAGTAGGAAAGCTGCAGGAGGAAACACACGAAAACTGACTCCCTAACATCCAAGAACCTACACATGGCAACACCTCTCCAGTCCTGCTGCATGTGTCACTTGTCCAGCCTCCTCACCCCCGCGGCTGGACCACAGCCTCATGAGCTGCCTCCGACCATCAGCCAATAACACACAGGCTGTTTGCAGCAGGCAGGGCTGGGGGTGGGGG
>OMNW01019560.1:9125-21211 GCA_900303245.1 Selene dorsalis | reverse complement strand
AACACCAGATACACCAGATGTAGTTTTTTCTTTTTTCTTTAATGAACGTGGTTGCAGCTCATGTTAATTGTGCACTTAAGTATCTTATTATGTGAGAGGTTTTATTTAACTGTAATTTATTTGGCCTTACAGTCACAGGCAGGTTCCAGCTGCATTCTAAGCTCATCTCTTCTGGCAGTGGCTGCATCTTAAGCCTCAGCTGAGCCTCACTCAGAGCCCTCGGTGAGCTAGTGACCATTTGGCTGCTAGCAGCACAATGAAAGGCTTTGCTGACTCTGCTGGGCAGGAGAAACAGAGGCAACGTGGAGGAGGAACAGGGGACGAAAGATGAGAATTGGGAAAAGGGAAGTTAGAGCGAAGAATCTGGGGATCTGTCAGCAGCTGGGCTTAGTGTGCAGCTCCTTCCATGCCAGTAGACGTCAGGCCGTACATCCAGAGGAATTACTGCCCTAAATAAAGTGAGTGTGTGTGTCTAAAGAGGGGGCTCTTTACTCGCTAAAGACCTGCAAACCTCAGTGTTACAAGATAGTAAGTGGCTGATTCAGTAAATATTACAAAGCAACAGGAAAATCATGTCAAAGGAGGACAGCATGGCCATCGGCATCCGTCTCGTTCCAGGTGAATAAAACAAGCAAACCCTACGCTGAAGTTGAGGAAAACCAGTCCAGATACTAGAAAAAGTGTTCATGACAGATGTTGGAGTTTTTTCTCCTGTCTTGCCAGGAGATGGCAGTACTTAACAACACCAAGGCTGCTGGACGTTCTGTCTGTGTGTGTGAGGAGTGACGAGTGTGTGTGTGTGTGTACACATATTTCATCAGGATATGTACCTGCCAAACAAAGAAAAAACCCAAATACTACGATTTTTTAAAACATCAAACAGATCTTTTACACTCTGACATTCTGCAGAGCAAAATTTGAAACGACTGTCACTTGGAAATATAGAAATGAAAAACCAAGTGGTTGGGACTGTGGTAGTGGACAAAGGGACAAAAGTCAGACTGAGATGCACCAGGGTTAATAAAGTTGTTGAACCAGTGTCATATTACTTCATATTTCTTGCACATGGAGAGCAGGAGGCATTGTCCTGAGAGCTCCACTGAGCTCCACTGCCACAGTTGTGCATCCCCTAGAACAGCACTGATGAGATGCTGCTGGTGGTGGTGCAATGGCGTCAGGATGGGGGTGATGAGGATTAAGGGGGCTGGTGTCAGGTCTCAACTGACTGACAAAGGCTCTGGTATTCAGGCGGTGATCTGTGAGGTGATCTTGGAACAGATTGTGTGTGTACATCAGTGAAGCCTCGGCAGACGGCCCCCGACCCTTAACTTGTACTCTGAGGCCCCTCGGTATCAGTCTGGAAAGCATCGGCTCCTCGTATCCAGTTTGAATGAACAGTTGCTAATCCTCAGCTCTCATCTGTTTTAGACGATGTTTCTCCTCAGCGTGCGTGACTTACGTTTCACTGACAACATCCAATCCTGCGACCTGTGGCTGATCACTTTGACGTAGTAAAAAGAAAAATACTAATCATCCACAGGCTCCAGAAACAGCGTGCGATGTTCCTATAAGCAGCGGCTGCAGCTGTTTTGACACCACTGTAACATTCGCTCAACCCCTGCTATTTAGACTAACATCTGGTGATACATGCTTATTTCACACTTAACAAAACAACTGGCAGACACTGGCCCATATTTCCATGATGAGGCTAATGAGGGTAGGCAGTCCTGAATGTACGCCAGCACAATTCCTCTACATCAATGATGAGAATAGACCATTCTTGGCATTCCTGGACTGACTCAACAATGAGCAACAGCAGTGGCTAAACTGTAGCTTCCCAACAGAAAACTCTGGACTCCCCAGTGCTACGATGCATGCGTGCATTTTTCCTGAACCAACCCCCCACTAGCACCACTACCATCGCCACATACAAGGGGTAAATTTCTCTGTACAAACCTTAATGGACAACAAAAAAGGCAAATGTCAAATCTAACAATTTCAGGGTGTTTAAATACTAAGAACAGAATAAAAGCTACTGAGTAACCAATGAGTCGAGTCAGTACGTCATGAAGTCGGCTTGATTATGGCAAAAATCATATTAATTGCAATTATTGATCAATATTGAGATCATGATTATTTAACAACACTGACCACTGTACCATGTATTTTGTGAAATTAAAAAAAACCTTCTTGAACTTCAAATACAATTCAACAGAGTAGCACATTTAAAAATGAACTATAAACAAGATGATAGATCAAAATAACAAAGTAAAAAAACAAGTAAATAAAACATGAATATAAATAAAATGATGTGTGATACCTAAATATATCAATGTGTCTATCTATACTAAAACACACAATAACTTAAGTGTAAGGTAGCAACCAAATCAGGCAAGATCTCACTCTCTGAACACAGTGTTGCACTCCTACATGCACTGCTAATCCAGAGGCACATGGGAGGATGGTTTCAGTCAGGAGGATGAAACACAATGTTTTTTTTATCCGTATTATTTCATAATTGTTGGGGGGCAGTATTGTCGTTGCGTTGTGATGGTGTTTCTGTTATTTAGCATACTCTTAGTGATATAAATAACAGCTGCGAGGTGTTCCTAATAAAGTGCCAAAATCAATACGCAGAAACAATCCAATTGTATCCAATGTTTGAAATATATATTAAATGTGGGTAAAATGTTACCTTACAAATAAATAGAAACAATGGTAATAACAACGTTTCTTACCAATGAGGCCATAGGAAAGGAACTTATTGACAGAGGTAAGGGCGAGGCCTGTGATTGGTCCAGTGGTGTCCTCGGAGCGGACCACCTCAAGGAAGGGCCTCAGGAAAAGGTTAGGTTCAATATCTGGCAGCTCTGAAAACACACACAGAAAAAACAGTCATTTAAACACACCACGTGGCGGTAGAAATCTGTTATCTGTTTAATATTACGTAATATCATCACATCCCTGACACATGACATACATGACACATGGCATTTTCAAGACAGAAGTAAGAGGAGAAATACATAGACATGGTTAGCCTAGCTAAACATAAAGAAGGGAAGCAGGGGAAACCCCCAGCTGGCTCAAAAATGCACCTGCCAACACCTGTGAAGAACACCTGTCTGATCACACATGTAAAGAGAAAAATTATGGTTTAAGAGGGCAAAGTATGATCAAATCTGTGATTCTGCTTCTGGAAAATCAAGATTGTCATCAAGAGAGCTGTAAAAACGACTACAGATCTTCAGCAGTAAATCTGCCATCATCACTGACACTGGAGATCTCCCAACCTTTCCTCACACACTACCCTCCAGTTGACATTTGTGGTGTGAAATATTAATTCTGTTCATAGCGTGTCACAAAGTTGAAAAAAATAATGACACTTCAATTCATCAAAAAAAAAAAGGTTGCCAGGAGAGGACATGAGACTTTACACATCTGCTTTACACGACCAGGCTACGGCGTTGACCACGGCAAACACCGGACTGGCTAAACATCAGCACATTGAGATGTTAGCATGCTGGCTTTCACAGAGCTGCTTGTGTGGCTGTCGACTGTGACTCTAAGGAAAAGATGGTTTCAACAGATTTCTCCTGCTTTTCATCAACTGTTCCAAGTAAAAAGGACTCGCATCTGATTTGATTTATTTTGGTCTTTGTTTTGACACAACTCGACATTTGCACAATAGAAATGACAGTTCGACGTAAATACAGCAGGTAGATGAGGTTTAAGAAAAAAAAACAACTAATAAATAAGTTCCACGTTCATGTTTGATGCATATCGCGTTCATTTTTTTTTATTTGAGACTGAAAAGTACTGCTCATTACAGCTACTCTTTTACAAAACAGGTTCATTTTTTTACTTTACTTCATTTATATCCCGCAACAAACAAACAGATATAAAGTCAAAAAGCTCTTCAGCATAAAAGGCACCGCTGTTCATGATTCTGATTTGTATAAACTGATCATCCTGCTGCTCGTATGTCTCCAAGGCAGAAACAGGAGAATGAAAACAAAAGGCCTGAGGCTGCGTTTGTGAAATTGTAAACTTTTTCACTCCAATTTCATCATTTTAAATTGTCTGTAGAATATAAACGCAAATAAAGAATCATTATGTAATTGACGCAATAAAATATCAGAAGCAAGCAAATCAGAAACAAACCGTAATCTCGATGTTTAATGCCAATAAACCTGACCGATCTAATCCTCCGGTTTATTAAAGCCAGCTGTGGTGATCGGTTCGCTCGGCCTCTCTCTCTCTCTCTCTCTGGGAAACCCACCCGGACTTTAGCAGCCTCTGTTTCTCCAGAGAATTCGCAGAAAAAAAGGGGGTCAAGAGGGGGGAAGCATAAATACAAAACAGGTAAAACAACAATGTGGAAAATGAGCGGAGTCACGCATGCCACTGGGAGATGTTGTGCCAGAGGAGTGCTGGCCACAGCAATACCAGGAGGATTATGGCTTTCTTAAAAGCAGCTCCGCTCCAGACCAGAATAAACAGCTCGGACATCAAAAGCGCCGAGTGTCGAACCGATCTCCAAGGTGTACATGTAACGGCTGTGAATTAGCGTGTGATATCCAATAGCCCTGGGGCTTGTTTAGAAATAAAATATGAAATAATTTGGCAATTTGCACAGTCCCTTTATCGGCCGCCAGGTCACCTTCAGGCCTCGCTTTCAAAAGCAAATCTTGTGATTCCTGCTTTACTGAATATTGTTTCATCTGGTATTTTATTTGAATAATTGTTCCATCTAAAAACGTGGAGCAGTTTTGATTAAAATGGTGAAAGGTGACACCGAGTCTAAATTTAACAATGAATAATCATAAAATAAACCGAACGGGCCCGTGAAAAATGCCATAAAACCATAAACCTGGGTTTAAACCAAAAATAAAAAAAAACTAAGACTACATGTTAACTTGGTGGAGTCAAACGGCTCTGCCGGTTCAATCTCTCCATCAGCTGCCAAGAAAACTTTTTAAATAGGGTTTTAGTGTCCCATTACTTTACAGTGTGAAAAAACATGTAGTAAGGGTGGACTGACGGTGCTCAAATGAATCTGTCAATAGATCCTGATGAAGACTTCATCAGAAGCGATCACCCTGTAAGTGCCAGAGCTGCATTCCCAAAGACCACAGATTGGAAAACTCAATTGTGTTGTATTGATCCGGCCGGCCATCGGTGAACACAAGGATGACAGGAGCGGTCTTTGGGTGGCCACAACCAATCTTCTTAAATAAAGTCTAAATACAGGCTCTGTACTTCAACTCAATCTCCAGGGCTTGTGGAGTGGAGTGAAATAAATAACGACGGCTGCAGCCGTGGTGAGGCAATCATTCTATAACCAGGTTGACCTCTGGCTGACATTGACCAAAATAAAAAAAACAAAAAAAGGGGGGAGAGGGGGGGGGATTATAGCAGCTCACCCAGCTGTGCATGTTGTCATCTATGAGTTGGGTTTGTGAGGTACAGATCCCGATTTAAGAGCACGCACAAGCCCAACACCAGTTTAACTCAACTGGTTATAAACAACAAAAAAACAAACAAAAAAAAAAGATGTGTGTGAAATGAGCCCATTACGATTCACCATGAGGCTAATCCTATGTACCTTTACCATGCTGGAGCCTAATCTTTTCGCTGGGTGCTGTGGTGAGAGTATCCAGCCATGTGTGGATTACCTCTCCAAATGACCCCACCGAAGAGAGAGACAGAAGGGCCTGGGTGAACGTTTGCCCCCCCAGGAGAGCACCTCAAGTAGAGGCTGGCTAACTGCTGAGCAGAGGCTGACTTTAACAAATGCACATCTATTGGCAGTGGAGCAGAAAAGGCTTAGAACACAGAGGGCGATACGGACGTAGCTCATTGTCCGGACAACATGAGGGGAAAATGCACAAAGGACGACCTGAAAAGTGTCTACACTCGACCAGAGCAGCTCGGTTTGAAACACACAGATATTTCAGCTTCACCTCTGTTTCAGGGCCTGAACCTCCTGTCAGCAGAAAGCACAGACAGGATAAAACTATCATTCACCTCAAAACCTTTACTACAAAGACTGTTTACAAGCACAACATTTGTTTGATGTACTGCTGATTCATAATTAGTAATATCCTCATATCAACCATCAAAAAATTCTTATATGATCTAAACCATGCATGGGCAACCTGTGTGTGTGTGTGTGTGTGTATGTATGTATGTACACACATGTACATATATATATACACATATATACATACATAAATACATACACATTTACACACACACACAGGTACAAAATTGTCCAAATTATAGCAAAGACTGGAAACTTTGATGCACTGGTAAAGAGGGCGAGCAACAACACTGCTCCCACTGAAGCCGAATGTTTTTTTACATGTTATTTATATTAGTTGACACAGACACTCTCCATCCATCTGATACGGCTGTCAAATTTTAAAACTCATCGTGGACCCCGAGCAAAAAAGTTTGCCCACCCCTTACCTGGACTAATTGTCCTGTCACATGTTTGTCTGTATCAGGACCAGAGTTCAGTCCAGTCCACTGATGGACCAGCACCTGCCTCTTCTTCTGCACCCAACCTCATTAATCATCGACAACCACATCCCCATAAACTGTGGAGTATTATTACTGTACATAACAGATGTTGTCCATAGTGTGTGGTCTGACACATCCACTAATCCCAAAATATATTTTTAATTCATTTATTTAAATATTAGCATTATTTTTAAAAGACTCATTTGCCCCAGCATCAAGAACAGAGTTTGAATTCTAGTCATTTGACTGTTCATTTCCATTCTGATGTACAATGAGACTAAACAAGCTGAGGGAGATTCTCTGTATGTGACGCTATACAAACAAAAAGTCAATTTTCTAAACTAGACAGCTGTTGGAGTGAATGCATCAATGTGTGTTTGTGTGATGGAGGGCTGCCCCAGAAATTAGGATGGAGGTATAGTGGCACTGAAGGGAAGGAGAGATTCACAGAGAAACACAAACACTGCAGCTGCCGAGCGCCGAGGCTCATTTGTTGTTGATTCATTAAAATTACAAAAGGATGGAGACGTGAACCTGCCAGTCTGATGTGTCACATGACTCACATCTGTGCTGTTCTGTACCAGCTGCACTGGCACCCTTACATTTGCTGCTGCACCTCAGATGATGATTTAAACCTTTTTATCATTGGTCAAACTTAAGTCTTATAGGCTTATGTCTGTTGAAAGATACTGTGGCTGACTAGCTTAAGTTTATTTCCACACACAGACACACCCACACACACACAGACACACACAGACGACATATAGAAGCGAGAGCCAGGGAAAAGCAGGAGCAGCAGATGAGGAGAGGTTACACCACCACAACCCCACCCCCCCACCTTGATCGACGCAGTGGCCCAAAACCAAACACTGATGGTTATTGATCTGGACCTCTTCGTGTGCTAAAATTAAGAGTCGGGGTCCTTGGTTGCGCAGCCAAGGCTCCTTGCACGGAGGAGAGAAGCAATGTTTTAACAAGACCGGCGAGGCTAAATGAAACCTGGAGAGAATTCTGCTGTTCATCTGCTGAACAAAGTCCTGCACGACAATATTCACATCCATCTGCTGGGAGAAGTTTGATGAGTGTCAGCCTCCTCAGCTGTCAGCTTCTACCCCGTTTCATTCATTCTTCTTTTTTGCCCTCAGTCCCTGTGTTCTCCTGAATGAAACTGACACTTGTAGAACGGGGGCAATTAGGATCGAACAATGCTATAGAGCTCCATATGGTCATTTCATTGAGCCACAGTGGTATTTTATAGATGCTTGGAACGATGCCTCGGTGCAAACTAAACAGGCAATTTGAAAGCCCCAGAGAAATTAAAACTTTACCAAATGCTTGGGAGGCTGTAATGGCTACTACAAGAGAACATTTCCTAAAGGACCACATGGAATATAGTTTGCATTTGTATTTACAAGAACACTCTTACTGGATTGTTCAAGGTGGGAGAAAGATCAACAAGGACACGACCAATAGCCTTTGAGAACAAAAAGACGATTAAATAAAAACAATTCAAAAGTCAATCAAAAGATGCCATCGCACTTCTTGTGAAAAGTAACAAATGTAAGAGTTTGCAACTTTACGATACGATACGATACGATACGATATGAATTACTTTATTAATCCATAGAGGGAAATTCATTTGTCTGTCAGCTCATCACCATTTGCAGAAGAATCAAAAAAGCCTGATGGCTAAAGGTACAAAGGACCTTCTATATTTCTCTGTCCTGCAGCAAAGAGAGAGGAGCTGTCCACCACTGCTGCTTTCCTGGTCCATCAAGGTGCCATGAAGTGGATGATCTGAGCCATCCAGAATGACCTCCACCACCCTCAGTGAGCATCTCTTTACCACATCCCTCAGTGAATCCATCAGGGAAACATGACTGAAGTCTCCCGACATCATTAAAAGTGCCTCAGGATGTTTAGTCTGTATCCTAGCAACAACTTCATGGAGAACTTGGATCTTCAGCAGTAGCCATTAGTGGGATGTAGACAAGTATTGTTATGATTTGAAAAAATGTCTACTTTCTGAGTCTTCACCAACATCTCCAGCTCTTCATCACTCTTGTTGGGCAGAGAGTCGATATTTCCAATGATGATTGATGATGGTTGATGATTGATGATGATTACCTCAGGATAGATAAAATACTAAATACTAAAAAACATCAAACAGCTGCCAGGTTATCATGAATGAAGCCCACAAAGTACAGACATTAGATGGACAAGCTGGTGAGACTAAGTAATGCCAAATAAGAGGCCTTTGGATGGGATAATGGATAATAATGGCCCTCATAGAGTCAGGCATACTGTGAGTGAAGCAGACTCCATGCGACCTGTCCGCAGTTGTTTGAGCTTTCATAGTTGATCGCACCAATTTCCTAAATTTCTTATGCCAATTTCCCACGTTTCCCACAGTCCTTGTGTGTTGTTTTCATTTTCTGCCTCATGGCTTTGTGGGAAAAACAAGCAAAGAACTAAATGCAACAATGGATGAGGAGGGGGAGTTCATCATGCTAGTGAAGGACACGCTAGGTATTAATGAAGAAAAACACTTTAGGATGAACAGTGGAAAGTTAACTATTCTACTTGTATAGCCACATTTCCACTGCAGAAGGTCCTGGTATTGGGGGGGGTTGGAACTTTACAGGAACTGTCCTCTCACTTGGCCATCTCAGCCACCGTGTCTCCACTGCAGAAGACCCGTCAGATTCTTGAGACCACATGATGATTGTCCAACAGTGCAATTGTTGTGCAGAAGTTTTTTTTTCTTTTCTTTACTGCTCTTGTTGTTTTTCTGGCAGTGTAGATGCTTTCTAATAATGCTGGCTTTTAAAATCGTCGTGTAATCATGTCATCACGTAGGCTTGTTGGCTGTCCACTTCCCATACATTTTGTCTTTTACTTTCTTATTCTCCTTTTTCCAGATGTTTTTTTTTTAACAATGCAGGGTTTTAAAAATGCGGCTTGTTTCGGGGCTTTCTCTTGGTGTCACATCCCGCGTCACATCAGGAAAAACCTCGAGCCCCACCTGGCAGTTTTTCGGTAGTACCTACCCTACGGCAGGGACTTGTTTAACCCCCGTAAAAGTTCCAGGAGATGGTCCTTCGGGGGCAGTTCCTGCAGTGGAGACACACACCAACGGCCCCAGCCCTATAAAATTACCCCAAAGTTCCTGCAGTGGAAACGCTCTTTATTTATTTATTGTCTGATAGGGGTTCATGAGTCAGCAAATCTCACAACGCAATTCAGTTCCGATTCTTTGGGTCACGATTTGATTCAAAACCAATTCACAACTCAATACGATTTTTGATTTGAAATCACTGGTTGTTCATTGTAGATCATTTCCTAATTTTAATTTATTCATAAATTAAACAACGTGTCATGTTGCACTGAAGGGGAATTATCTGCATAGAAAAAACAATTTTTTCAAATTCAAATGAATTATAGTAAAGCCCTTTGAGACAAACTGTTTGTAAAAACGGCCGATACAAATGAAACTGCCTTGCTTTCTTTACTGAGATTGATTTTTGAACTGGCTACTCAGCTGAGGTGCTTATGCATTCCCATAAAATTGGGGAACTTTTTCTATTTTACGGTACAAACAGCCTGACGGAGCGCCAGCGCAACATGCATTCCTTGGATTTCTAAAAATGTCCAAGAAAGCATTGTTTGAAGCACAATACTTTGTCAGGTTCAAAGACAATTCCTTTCAGTAGAACTGTGTTTCACCTCAAAAAAGCAGAGGCAGTAAAACTCAAGCAGGTGTACTCAAACAGCATGACTTCATTACCAAACCTTGCCTGAGCTGGAGCCAGGCATCCACTGCACCTGTTATCCTGTACATAAAATGTATTTTCTATGCTGCATACTTTGCACACGGGTTGGGCCCCACTGTCCACTTAATGTGTTTCACAGCCTGCTGCCCTCTCTGTGATAGATGGATATACTTTAGGCTCAGTGTATTGATTAATAATGGATGTTTTATCATGCTCAGTTTAAACCTGTGAGACCACACATGGACAATTTGGTCTGAATGTATATACTCCTGAAAAATAATATTCCTTGGATGACTTCATGCCACATGGTAAATTACCTTTGCCATTTCAGCAATAATTTATAATACATTGATTTATATATATATAGTATTATTATTTGTATAGTGTTTTCCAGGTGAAGGGAGAACCACAGGCCCTTGTGAGCCTCTATAGTAAGAACATTAGTCAACACAAGTTGATCTGATGACTCAGATCGGAGTTTGCTAAAGGGGGTCAGGCAGGAATAGAGAGGTAGAGTGGGTTGTCCACCAATCAGAAGGTTGGTGGTTCCTCCAGTCCACATGTGGAAGTGTCCGTGGGCAAGACACTGAACCCTAAATTGCCTCAGGTGTATAATTTGTGTGTCTCCAGTAGGAAACCACTTCACGCCGGGGACACACTGCCCGTGGAAGCACTGCGAAGCGACGCACAATGAAATTCTCACGTGAGCCGGAGCACTTCCGTTCACATCAGACGCGCATTTCTCCTCGCTGGTCGACAAGCGTTTCTGCTGGGAGTCATACGACTCCCTGTATTTCTCCACTTCCACATTCAGCTTCACATTGTCCATCTTCAACAACGCCGCTGGTTTTGGCGTCCCTGCCTCTCTCTCTCGCTCTCTCTACTTTTGCGTGTGTGTTTTGGTGTGAACGACACAACTTGATTAACATCCGCGCCGAAAGGAAACTGGCTCCGCTTCTCGGCGCTTCACGGCTATCTGTGGCGCTTCCTGGGCAGTGTGGCCCCCGGGGTTATGTGTTGGAAAAAAGCACACTGGGGTGGGTATGTGTGTAAAGCACCTCGAGTGGTCGCTAAGCGCTACATAACTACAGTCGCATTTTCAAGTGCAACACTTTGTGGCAATGGCGAAATGCACCAAAATCGCATGTGAAACTTAAAATCATGGACTTCTGCTTGTATTGTGTGATACCTCCAGGCCAATTTGTTGTATTTGCCAAATATCACAAATTTCATAAATAATAACTTGCATTCAGAAGCCTCTGAGGTGTGCTTCCAGCCTTCCACTCTGTCACTGCCTCCTTCTTTAGAGGTTGGTACTACTACTACTACTGCAAAATGAAAAATGTATCCGAAACACAGGTCTGTGCATTTGAAAACATCTGCTTTTCAACAACTGTATTCTGCTGCTATTTTTGTTCTAGACAATCCCCTTTCAAAATTAATATAACTCCTTTAGCTTGATGCATTTGTCCACCAGAGAGCACTGAATGTGAAATGTCCTGCTCAATATGAGTCCAAGTGACAAATATTTGCAACAAAGAACTAAAATGTGTGTCAGCTGACATCGTTCTGATGAAAAATTATTTTCTTCTACACATCCATATAGTGTTTAGTGTTATAATCCAGTTCTGGTCAAGCTACACTTAAGGCCATGTTGGTAATGATGCAGGGACAGTGTGTGTTCAGTTTGTTTTTTGGCAAAAAGCTACAAACAAGGGAAATAATTTCCACAGCAAGGATACCACAAGGGTAAGAATATGTGAGATGTGGGAAGAGAGAAAAAAGACA
>OMNW01019553.1:23139-37857 GCA_900303245.1 Selene dorsalis | reverse complement strand
ATCTAAATATCTAAATATCTATCTATCTATCTATCTATCTATCTATCTATCTATCTATCTATCTATCTATCTATCTATCTATCTATCTATCTATCTATCTATCTATCTATCTATCTATCTATCTATCTATCTATCTATCTATCTATCTATCTGTCTGTCTGTCTGTCTGTTAGTAGTTTTGGCATTTTAAGTGATGCTGCTTTCCCAGTACAGCCAAGTCAGCCATACTTGTACACTTTAGCTTCTTTAATTTGGCCACCTGGGGGCAGCAGAAATAAGTTGTAAGCTCTACACTGATAGATCGACACCCGCTAAATTGATATATTTGTTTATACATACATCCAGTAGTCACAGAGCAACATGGAGTCTAAATCCTTAAAAAGGTACAACACAGACATACAGATATGTATGTTTGAATCAGAAATGGAAAAGCTGTGATGGAAAAATAAAACATTACAAACTTTGGTGGGGTTGTCATCAGCAGGACGATTTCTGTGGGTTCACTGCGAAAACTTCATTCAGTTCACGTTTCTGCAAATCACATCAAACCCACACAAACAGCTCTGTGAATACAAGCTGCATTACAATAATAACATGATGGATTGACAGGCAAAATATCAAACAGTCATGATGAAAAAGAGTTTTTTTCTTTAAGTAAAATGAAAAACCATTAATTGTAGCTCTGCCTCACAGCTGCAGCCTGACTACGATGTGAAGTGTTGTCATGTGGAGGCTGCAGCTCCTGCTTATTGTCGTGTGCATGTCTCTGTGGACTACAATCTGTGTACAGAGTAGGCTCCTTGTAATTTTCTCATTTCTTCATTTTATTTTTCCTATGACGTAAACTTTCCTTAGATGCAGACAGAGCAGAGCAGAGCAGAGCAGAAGACAAGTTATAGCTAAAGTAACAATGACTGGCATTCAAGCAGCAGAGCAATCAGAGCCTGAAATTGCATTGAAATTACAGAAGCTGTCAAAGTTGATGACAAAATAGAAAAGGTGGGACAAGATGAATCTAAAAATGTAATGTCATTATTTTAGCACTTTCACGCAAATCACCCCTTTTAACAGTCAAACACAAATCTCCAAAACAGATGAGCAGAGCTGCCGGAGTAAATAGGCCTAATCTGGACATTTACATTTACCCTCCTGAGTAGAAAATGATCCTCTTTATGACACAAAGCAGAGTTTCCTACACAGTTATTAAGATGTTCATATTAAAACATAACCAATAAACTGAGAACAAACACTCTTACTGTAGATAAAACTCAAGTGATTGTAATTGTGAAAATGCCAGCGGAGTCACAGACGTACTGTCCTCTGAGGCTGTTTCATCTTTACAAATGTAAGACACGAACCAGTCAGGAAAAATCTAATCTGATTATCTAGATAAGACACATTGAGGGTAAAACACCGTCTCAAGCCGGCCAGAAAGGCCTCTTCTGACTACATCAGACAGCTATTTGCGCAGACACCTACAATATAGGAAATTCTTTCTTTTTTTAATGTCTTCAGTCACAGGGCAGGTGAGGAAAATTGGAAATGTTTGACGAAAATTGGGAAGAAATGGATGATTACATTTTTGCCAACTGCAGAGAAGACAGGGTAGCAAAACTAAACAAATGAGCTATGGGAAGAAAAATGAAAGATTAAAATGATAATAGCAATGATTTTTATTTATACACCACCTTTTAAGGAACTCAGACATAAAGACAGAAGAGGAAAAAAGAGAAAATAGTTCAACAAAAGCATTAGTGACAGAGGTGAATGTTAACTTTGAAAAGGTGAAGTTTGAGGGTGGGGGGAGCAACAGGAGGATGGATGGATGGATGGATGGATGGATGGATGGATGGATGGATGGATGGATGGATGGATGGATGGATGGATGGATGGATGGATGGTTTTTATGCCTCAGTAGACAGGTGGTAGAGATCGGAGAGGTTGTAGTTGGGGGGATTTGTACCTGATGACGAGGAGGATCTTGAATTGGACGCCGTGCCTCAAGGAATTCAGTACTTCTTAAATCAGAAGTGTACATTTTATTGACTGAAGGTATTAAATGAAGAATGTTGTTGAAGATCCTTGAACAAGTCATAGGCTGCCTGTTCAGAATTTACCAGGCGCTCGGAGCATAATGCAAACGCTTGAAATTGCATTTTGTAAAAGCCAGTGGGGGGAAGAATCTAATCTAATCTAAATCTGCACAGCCTTCAACCCAACCAAAGCAAAATCCTTCATATTTCAGCATTTTATCTGAACTGCCAAATTCCAACAACCTGCTCAAATCGAGTTTCTGCAGTTCGTCTGCTAAATTATGCTGCTAATTTATACTATTTATGATGTTTGGGCATCGCCTCCGACTGTTAGTTACCATTTTAAAATCAATTTTGTAACACCAACTTTAATCCCCAGGTGCTTTATCGTGTATTCTTTTGGTATATGCCACTTTAATATACTACATATACATTAAAAAAAAAAAATCTTAGACAAGTTTTATCCAAAATTTGATTCATTGCTAGATACTGTGTGTCAGTATAGTATGATTTGAGTGATTTGAGTGAACTGAACCTTTAAAAATGATCACTAACGATGGCATTAACAATTCTCATTGATTCAATCCTCATTCAGATACCTCAGAGTGATGTTAGTTTGTCTAGACCTCTGTCTAACAACATGGAGAGACACTGTCTGTGGGTCTGGCAGTATTAACTTTATAGTGAAAAAACCTCAGCAGTGAGTGAAAATGAAGAACCATGTCTGCAAATGGCAACTGAACCAATCCTTGTAAAATAAAACTTGATGCAGAACAATGAAAACCCTGTTCTTATTGCGAGCGTGGCATTTTGCCAGAAATGTAAAAGTCATGGTTTGGAGGATTTCTTCCAGGAAGTAAGTGAATATAGAGCGGCTGTACACGAAACAGTCACATGTAAAAGCTCTCATAAAATGGGGTAAAGACTAAATCATTACTCCAGTAAATCAACTGGAAGCACAGAAACAGAAATTGATTCAATTAAAAATGTCACAGATGATTACTCTAGAGGCTTTCGACACACAGGAAAACACAGGTTTTACAAGGTAAAATCCAATGTAGTCTCTTTTTTGAACATAAAACTGGTTGTATTGAATTTAAAAACCGTCACTCTGGGGACCTTTTTTTTTTTTTTACTTTTTCATAAATAGACAAAAAACAAGACATTCTATTTGTATCAGAGCGCACCAGTGTCTACAAAACATAACAATATCACATAAGATGGTTTCACGATAAAAGATGTGGTCACGTGATTTAAAACAATGGCAGAGAAAGTGGTGCAACTTTCTTTGAGGATATTTTAACAGTATCGAGGAGAGGGAACGAAAACTTTAGTTTAATTTTTA
The DNA here is from genome assembly GCA_900303245.1 of Selene dorsalis. Taxonomy (NCBI): domain Eukaryota; kingdom Metazoa; phylum Chordata; class Actinopteri; order Carangiformes; family Carangidae; genus Selene; species Selene dorsalis. The sequence goes on along the minus strand of OMNW01019553.1, from coordinate 34,479 downwards.
TCAGATTATGTGAATGTTCATGTGAGGGATTTTATTCTGGCTTTTCCTTCTGAAGAGGAATTTAATCAAATTATTAATTGATATGAACTGTCATGGTTTGTGTCTCTCGTCCCGTTTTAGTTCCTGTTTTATTCTGAAGTTCAGTGTCCTGTCTTCCTGTGTGCGCCCTGCTGTGATTACTTCATGTGTCTCACCTGTGTCTGCCTGGTCTGCATTTGGGACCAGTTTCCCTCAATCATCATATTAACAAAGCTAATGATAGTATTTCTGAGCGTGAAACTGACTGTGAAACCTTTTATTTTAACCCTTTTATTTTCCACAAGCTGTCAAGTGGGAAAATGTTTGCGTTGGCCTCTGACCTCTAATTCTCAGTTGGGAATATTGTGAGTTTTCCACGTGTGGGGAAAAAAAAAAAAGAACAACAGCAATGTCAATGAAGTGAGAGAGCAGATCCATATATACAGAGGAGGATTAGAGCCACATGTGACATTTTTCCTTCGAATTCTGAGATTAAAGTCAGAATTATTAAAAAAAAAAAAAATTCACATGTGGCCCTAATCCCCCTCCGTACAAATGTGCCACTGCTGGCAGTTAAAACAAGATAAAATCCAATTTGAACACTAATACTGCTGTGTATCTGGTTTCACTTGGTAATGAATATGTAACACACACAACAGACAGATCTTAATTAGGCTGTTTATCTGATGTGACTACGATGTTAGTACCAGGGCTAAACAGTTTAAGGCAGTATCTTACTCATGGTCTGTGATTGGCAGGTTGGTTTGCTTTGTTGTCAAACTGATGTTTCCTTGTTTTCCTGCCTGTTAATCCTCTTATCTGCCTGTCAGTGCTTTGCCAGTATCCTGCCTCAGCCCACCAGTTTGGTACCCATGCTCATCAGCCTCCCGTCAGTCTTCTCCTGTGGCCCTCCACCTGCCAGTGCTCACTCATACACAGGTGCTTAAAATCTTCTCCAGCAGACAACTAGACTCCAATCAGACCTCCTCTTGCTTCCTGCAGACCTTCATCTGTTTGATTCCACGTCAACTGCTGGGACGAGCAAACTGAAAAGCAAAAAAAGTGCTTCCTACAGATGACATGAGGAGAAAAGCACGGAGCCACAGCCTCCTGCACAATGTGGCCGCCCAGATTCCTCTGAGAAATCCCTCTCTAAATGGTCTCAAAGCGATGACCAGTACAAATGTGTATAAAAGTGCACACTTTATGACCATCTGTCTGTCAAGATATTCATGGTGTTGCATCAAGAGAGTGTTGTGTTAAAGAGTACAGCACCAATTTAGCACTTTTTGTACTTTAGCACTTGTATAACACTGTTGGACTTATAATGGACAATTTGGGGGGAAAAAAAAAATCAAAATCAATAAAGCGCAGAACCAGAGATGTGTTTTTACTCCATTCATAATCTGCCTCATCTTTTCCCCTTCTTTCTTGGAACCTGTATTACCCACAATGCAACACGACTGCCAACAGTTTTGTTGGACATTTAGTGCATCACGCAGGTAGCTGTTAATACATCTAGCTATTGATGGTTACTTACTTCACACGGCTGCCTCTGCAGCCACAGATGCATTTATATACACCTTTTTTCCCCCGTATACAAAGAGGTATTCAACAGCACCTGTAAACAGATGTGTAAAAGCACTTGAGTTCCACTTCAGGACAAAACTGCACAATAATGAACCTGTGTAAGTTCATTCCCTCAACTCTCGCGTGACTGCAGAATCTCTCGTTCTGCTTGTGTCTGCACTGGGCAACTCTTGAAAGTGAGTTTTTTTTTCTCCTTCTCCTTTTTTTTTTTTTTGTGCGACTCTGAAACCCCTCAGCTGTGTCAAACAGATGGCTAACTGTAATACATGGACTGACTTATGAGCAGCACTCAACAGGGTACTGCGCCTAAATTGACTGTTGAAGTTGGAGTAGTGTGGATTATAGGACTCTGCAAATCTGCAAACCAAAAATCCTTTTCATCAGAATGTTTATATGTGTCATAGTTCAGCTGCTGTGCTATGTTGCACCCTTGTGTGTGTGTGTTTGTGGGTGTGTGTGGTCCCTCGTGGCCCTTGAGTGTTTCCATTTCATGCCACTTCTACTGCACTGCAGCTCAGATGTTCATATTGTACTTCACTTGACACACTGAACAAAAAGTGACATACATAGTGACAGACATTTATGCATTAGTAATTATAACCTAATATTGTATTACAGTGTAATGCTGACAGTACATTCAAATGAAGTCACACGTTCAGAGTAGCACTTAAATAGTTTGAATGTGTCACTGCTCCCTTGATCTGAATGTCTTTCAACACAGAACATGATGTATACTGTACTCTGCTCTTAATATATACTGTATATTGTGTTGTACCTAATGTGTGTGTATGTACTGTAGCACTTCCTTTCAAAGTGGTGATATATTTCTGCTATGGAGGTTCACTGTTTTTCTTTTCTGTGTAGCTCTCTCTTCAGTCTAGAGGTTGACCTTTGAAACTGTGACGGCTCTACTTCAAAATATGATCAGAATTTGACGTCATTATAATGACACTAATGTGCAGAACAGATCAACCTCTTTACATGTGAAACTCACGCTTTATGTACAGTATATATGTATTTTATGTTTGCTTCTTAGGGGTTGCTCTAGTTCATAGCTTTATAGCAGCTGCTCTTGGTTTTGCTTGAGGATGCTACTATAAATTGAGCCCTGGATTTCTTTCCATCCTTATCCCCTGACATTTAAGCTGGGATAGTGACAATGCATTTCAATAGCCCATTGTTCTGAACCACTATCATCAGTAAAACCCAGGACCTGGGAGCTGTGCTTTTTCACCAAAAAGCAGAAAATGATCACCCATAATCAGACATCATACACCAAGATATCTTGAACAGGAGCATTTCCAGCCATTAGGTGTAATTACTCTCCTGTATCTGCCTTTATATACCTCTGTATTCATATCAAATAAGCCTCTCTGCACATGGTAACACCACGGCCCTGTCTGTCCTTTATATAGGACAACAGCGGTTCTGGCAGCAGTTAAGAAAAACACCCAACAAAAACAGGAAATGGTGAGCTTGGCAAGACTAACACTGGGGCAGAGTAGTTTATGTCTATTAGAGGTACAAGAACTCGTATATGTTTGTTATTGATTTGTTCTAAGGTCTCAGAACAGGAGAATCTATCAAATGTTATTCATGTTCTGCAGTATTATGACTCCTTTTCCCTCATTTGAACATGCACACCTGTGGTCAATTTTATTTAACCACAATTTAAAGCCATATGCCTTTATTACAAATACAGCCATGGTTTCTGCAGGAATAATTCCTTCTGAATTTTTTTGTATCATACCGTAAGTCCAACTATTTTTTTTTTGCCAGATGGCAGAAATTCGATGGTGCACTGATTCTCTTTGATGGCAGGACATAAAGCGCTGCTCTAAAAACATGCATCTGTGTGATATCACAAAATCCTCTGCCTCAGATACAATCTGCGTGTACATCTGGTCATAATCACATTTTAAACATTGGTTATACAATAATCTGTCTTTAATGTCTGTGTACTACTGGCAGGGCCTTCTACTGAACAGGAGAGTGAGCTGCCACGGAGATAAAGCGATTTGTAGGCAGCTAGCAGGTATGTAAACTGCTCAATATTCAGAAAAAAATCAAAGAGAAACAATTGCAACAGCAAAGTTGAACATTTGAAACTATTGTCTGTGAGGATTCTTGTTTGAGCTCTATCAGAAGTGACACGTTCTTCCATACTGGCCTTTATTATCTGCAGAGTAGAACTACAACCAGCTTTGTGTAGTGTGGGTGCTATTTAGGCAAAAGTTTTTGAGCCTCTGTGCACATTAGCATCTGGACTTGTCTGCATGAACCAGATCACACTGGAGCTTCAAACCGTTTGTCTAATGAAGGACAGTGCCTTTCACAATACAGTAATTTCACTCATAATTAAAGTTGATCATTTGATGCAATCTGTAAAAACAAGGAAGGTGGAAACATTTCAAAATAACGTTCACATTAACACTAGGAAGAAGTAGATCACTAATATCTTGGTTCCTCTGTCATGAAAAACATAACAGGAACATATAAATCATATAATTTCACTGTCATATAAATATATGTCTAAGTCTAATCAGTGATTCACAAGTCTGCGGTGATGAAATATTGAACGTGCCAGGCTATGCTGACGAGTCATTTGTACATTTCTGCACAATGTACCATACAACAGTAATTTTCATCCATTAGGACTATTGATGGTCAACTACAGACCTACCTGCTATCTAATGGAGTCCTGTTAAACAGCCACAGAGTGGTTGTGCTACAGAGATTCATTCTATCTTCATATCATAAAATGAATTATCTGTCTGAAAGCATGGTATCCTGCCAACGAGCTTTGTATTTATTTATTTATTTATTTTTAGCTGACAACAGTCCCGCTCATTACTTTTCACTTTGATTTGAAGGCAGTCATTTTTTCTGTATAATGACCGTGAAGGAATGGTTTCTTATTCTTCCCAGAGATGGATGATTTGGAGGAAGCCCGTTGATCCAGTCCAGGTGATCTGGTGCAGTCAGAGCATCAGTTACAGCAAAATCACAAGACTAGGTAAAGTTAGTATGCTTTTGAGTTTCAGAGGCCTGTCTCACTTGGACCAGCGTAGATCACCATGGTAACCGACACAGACTGGCTAACCTGCTCTGAACCAGGTTATGTTTAGAGGATTACATAAAGCTGTGTGTGAACAGCCTGCCTCCAAACCAATCAGCTCTTGGGAAAAACGGTCAGAATTTCATCAGGATTTTGTTGTGGACACAGACACAGACACACACACACACACACGCTGCATTCATATGAAACGTCCAATAACCTTAACTTACTGCAGTTTATACCAACACCCACCATAACTTCTTGGGAGAACAACTGGGTCAATGTGGTGTAGTTGTGCTACATATCATGAGACTTCAGGCCTCTTTAGGACCAGAACTCAATCAGGTGATGTGATGCTATAAAAACATGTCTCCTGTGCTCCAGTGACTTTTAATCCAATAGGAGAGATAATGGGCTCACTGTGATTACAGACAAAATGCATAAAGTTTAGATAATACGTGTAAATTTGTATTTCAGTCTTTAACTCTCTCTCTAACTCTAACTTCTCCATAAGAGCACAGATATTGGCCCATGCGTTGAACTTTAACCTTTCACCTCTTTAAGCTTCTTAAGACAACAAATATTGTTGTCAGTTGGCTCCACAGGTGAAAATCCATAATGATTTCCTGTCTTTATTATTACTTTTACATCAAAGAGGCAGTTATAGTAGAAATGCAGGGTATAGGGAATAGAAGGCAGTGATTGGCAATGAAAAAAAAGACCTATGTTGTTTTACGATGGGCCTGTGTTTGGAGGCTGTGGTACCGACTGTATTTTACATCACTCACTGCCAATGCTCCATCATCGTCAGTCTCATCATTGTATGTAAAATATGCTTGAGAAGAAACCCTTTTGAAAACAAATCCAATATTTAAGAAACTTTAATTTAAGCAGTTCCACAGAAAACAAGTGACCACAAGGGGGCCTATCTTTCAATTTTTTTTTTTTGCCTTAGATTAGAGGTGAGCCCAAAGTGCCTCCTTTAATTTACAGGGTTTTTATATGTGTTGAACATAAAGAAAATTAGTTTAATTAATGATACCCGCTACCTGAAAAAAAAATTCCTCAAGGTGTTTTAAATCAGATGGTAACAAACAACAAACTCTCAATTACTCATTATAAATATATGTTAAAAACACACACACATGCACTTAAACACAAACAACATCAGGAATAATCAGAAGCTATCCTGATTGGGATGTGGGTTCCCCCGCTTCTATTCATTTGTCATGTAAGTGGCCCTCACTAGTCCTTCTCTTATCTCTGAGTAAAGTGAATCAGTGTGGCCAGCTGAGCAGTCAAAGCAGAGAGCCAGGGAAGCACCTGGCTTTACACAGCTATCTGATTAGACAACGTTGCAGGCCATGCTGAACCAGACCAGGGCAGGCAGTGGCAGCAGCAGGGCAGATCTGGAGCAAAATGAACTAAACCAGGCTAATTCTATTGCACCGTGGCCTCCCTTAGAGGCTTAGAGCAGCAGGTTCAAATGAAAGCAATGCCATAGCACAGACCAACCTTATCAAGCCAGGAGTCAGGCAGGAATGAGGACTGCGGTGAAGAAACTATAGCTTCACTGGTTCAGAACAGCTGATTGGTGTTCTCTGAAGCATGTATTTAATGATTAAACTCTTATTATCTACAGCGTCCCCAAGCTCCCAAATTGGCTTATGAAAAAGAGTCCTCTGACATATTTTATTTCAGCTGACGAACACAGGGATGTTGAAAGTGACACAGTAGAGTGAAGGTATTAGTGAGACAGTTCGGCATCCGAAAGGGGAATAAATCACAAACGAGTTTGGAGAGAATTTCCAGCTTGTAGGAACAGATGGTTTGCACATGGCAAACCATCTACATGTACAGCGTGGAGATGTTGCACTGCACCCTCATGATGGTAAAGAATGTATACCAGCACACGGTAGAAGCTTAGTTGGTAAGACCCATGGGCTGTGTTAGAATTAGATTTGAAGCTGGTGCTACCTGCAACATGCAGTTGTCAATTTCACTAACCACATGCAAAATCCATGAGTTATGTGTTCAGATGAGGCAATAATGCACAGCACATTTTTAATGCACATCTTGCTCAGTGCACATGTGATGTTTGCTTAGACTGATATATTTAGATGTAGACGGCAATGAAACATAAATCAATTCTTTTCTCATTAGGGAATGTAACTCAGTGAATTACTTTGACTATGGGTGGAAAAATAATATCAGGAGACACATTATGTAGGCTGTCACTAATAGAGCAAGCATCATCATGTCATGACGTGGTGTTGGGCCCTTCATGCTGATTAGTTATTTATAGAAAAGTAGAATATTAGGCAATCAAATCTGTACAGAAAGACCTGAAAAACTGCCGCCCGTTGTGCAGAAGTGTCATTGTTATTCCAGTCGTAGTCCTGAGCAAAATGTAAGGCTTTTTTTCTTGACACTATCAGTCCCATTAGGCTGTTTTTGTTCTTTTTAAAAAAATTTTTTTGTAGAGTGCATGATGTGCAGTGTGAGTGCAATACAAGAGAGAAAGTGTAGGTCAGAGTACTGTGGGAGTAGAGAGCAAGAATGGCCCATGTCTCACTTTTGCTTTCGTCAGGAGTTCATGCCAATGACCAAAACGTCTGCATCCATATCGTAGTTGTCATTTTTAACTGTCACGTTAGCTACACTGATTAAGTGCAGCAAAGTTAGACAATGATTACATGAAAGTGTTTTTTTCTTTTATCAAAGTTTTGCTCATTGTCTAGTATTACATATTTTACTTCCAAGTTTAGAGGGACTATCTGAACAACATTAAATGGATGTTTGGCCTTCAAGTTCTGTCTGGACAAGCAGGTCCTGAGGTCAGATCTTTCCGTGGCTGGATTACCTCTACTTCCTCGATGTGTGTCTAAAGTATTAAAAAATTATTAAAATAAGAATTTGTTTCAAAACAAGATCCTGTCTGTAAGGCGTTGTCATGTCTTAGACATTTTTGTATTTCAGTTTTGGGCTTACACTTTGCATATTCTTGAATTAATTTGTTTAATCAAGTGACCACCCAGTAAATCAAGGACCAGCTATTGTCCTTGCATAGAAACAATTTACTTATCCCACAGAGTGTTTCTAAGAAGAATAAAGGTTAACTAGGCCACAAATCCTTCAAATCCAACCCCTGAACTGGGGCACGGTGGAGTTATTTGCCTGATTTTACAATGTGCTTAATAACCTAAAAAGGAACCAAAAAAGAAAACATGAATTACCCAGCAGAGGTAAATCTCACTGTAGTTCAGCATCAGACTCCTTCAGACAAAAATACTGAAGTCTTCCAGGAATTCAAAATAACAACTACACTTATAGTTCAAATATTTATAATAACAATCAAATATATGCTGACGTTATTCGACCCAGCTTGATATTTGGCTCATATAAAATGACCATGACGAACATGCATTTGAACATATGACTCTCCCACTCCGTCTCACATGGATTTATTCCCTGCTGACACATTTTTCACCACCTCTCCCAGAGACAAGACCACTCATGTGGTTACATCCTGTTGCATAACAGCTGAGTGGCAGTACATTAATAGGAGACTGTCCCCCATGGGTTGGTGGTGCCAGCCGGTTAGCACAACCCATAGTTATTGTTAGACAATTCTTGGCCCATGCTATAGGAGGTGGTTGGGGTGTATTTCTTAATGTTACCATGACAACATAATATGCCAATATGCACGCCACTGGTACATTCCAATGGGTCGTATCCAAGGTAGAGATAAATGACCTGTGTGCTTGTTTAGGTTTGTGGACTCAATAGTGTCGTCATTGGTGGGGGAGCTATTTGTCTTGGAATGAACATTTTGGTGTGAACATTGTGGCTTTCCTACTTCACCTCCTGCAGGATTGATGAAATACAGTAGCTGCAGTGTGAGCAGTGAGAGATAAAGACATCAGGAATTCATATATCTATAATTTAGCGGTAATCATTTGGCTCAGTAACCCACAAAACCCGGTCTCTGTCTGACTTCTCTGAGCATAGTCTTTCAGGTCGGACACATGTGATAAGAGCTTTTGATACACACAGAGATTATATTTAACATTATATGCTGTAAAATGTGTAAATTAACAGTGTTACATCTGAGCTCCAGGAGTTACATGCTGCAGCATTTGTAAAAGCAAAACAAACAATAACAACAACAACATAAAAACCCCCAAGCACTTCACAGTAAAAGCACCCTAGATTCAGCTGCAGCTTGATGACTGTCAGAGGTATGATAACATCTGCTCATGGAATAAAAACACATAGATGGTCCTGTACAACGCAGATTTAAATAATACACTTGCCTGTGATTCTTGCTGTGCTAAACGTGTACAGACAAGTGTTTAAAGGTGTTGATGGATGCCCTCAGAGGGGCAGTCGTTCATCTTCATAGATCCCTTTCTTTTGAAGGATTGGTGTCAAAACACTGGCTTCTAATGGATGACTTGCTCAGACAGGACCACAGCTGTGTCTTTGGGTTTTCTCTCTTAAACTGTTTGAACTCGCACTTGAAAATCTGGCAAACTCTACCGATGAAAATGTGTTGAAAGCATATACATTTTGATAACGCAGTGAGTCTGGCTTTAGCTTAGTCTCCTTGCTGTTCTTGAGTCTTAATTCTGTATTTAGCAAATTCTGTATCTGTGAAGTTACTTTTCTGTCTCTCAGGGAACTTATCTTGTTGTATTGATCTCCTGGTGGAGTGGTCACTTTTTTGTCTGTCTGATCGTGCTTTAGAAAACACTGATCCAGTTTTCGCAAAGCGCTGCAGAGTTCCCTGCACTGCTCCCTTAGAGACCTTTAGTCTCACCATGATTTGATGCAGAGAAAGCTCCTGTTTGTGTAGAATAACAATTTCACTTCTGGCACTTCCACATTGTTGCTGATCCTATTTCCAACACAACATCACAATGCTTCTCGGAAAGCAATGATCTGCTGAAGACTGAAGGGACAGTCATATTTATAATGGGTGAACACTGGCTGCAAGTTGAGTCACTTGAACAGGCCTGTGAGAGTAATCGGATACATAGATGGGCTTTTAAAGTGAAAAATACACACCCAAACTTGATTTAAAGGAATGTAAACTCTGTTTATGTATGTGGTGACAGTGATACCCAGCTAGAGTAAACACAGTTGTTTTTCAGCTGGTGATATAACTAAAGTATCTATACACCCGATCTTCAGGAAGGCCTGCCTTGTGCCTTCAACACTCCCCTCCTTTCTCCTGTTTGAATTTGGCCAGTCCTGTGAAGTCAGCTGCTGCCTTTAAGTGCCATAGGAAATACTGGCCCCTCTGTACTGAGCAAGGAATGTTGTGAAGACGTGACCAAGGAGGGAGCCACGTGTTTTGAGGAGAAATGACAGATAAGACCATGACAGCAAATAACATTGTTTGATATATTTCATTGGTTTACTCATTTTCACAGGATAATGAAGAGATATAAACACCAAAACACACACTTAATGCAGCACAATCCAGCTGTACTGTATTCTTTTAGGCTACTAATCTTTTCTCATAGACTCTTTTTTCAACATTCAAGTGATCAAATGGGGATCAAATAATCTCGGTTTATTATATCCAAGTTAAATTCACACAATTTAAGAAACAGTGCAGTAATGGTGTCTTAGATATTATCAATGCTGGAATGGCAGCATTATGTTAACCATTTCATTTACTACATCTATCTTGTGTGATGCAGTATGTGATTCTTTAAAAATAAATCTTCCCCCATATGAAAACATTTTTCATGTATATACCAATTTTGGATAATTATTTAGGGTTAAGGTGCTGTTTGTCTTGCCGCACTGGTTCACTGTAGTTGACCAGCCAAGCCACATTGTTATATCAGTATGTGAGAAACTGATTTTTGTGGAGTAGTTTGTAGTATATCTCAAGATAATGTTCAAAGTAATGTTTAAAAAACAAAAAACAAAACAAAACAAAAAACAACAAGTGGTATCTGCTGTGATATAAAGTACAGTTTTAAGCAAAATGTCATTAATGTTAACAGTGAGCTAATGAATGACCAGTGAGCCCAATTTCATAATTATATATCACACATATGTGCCATTTGTTTATTTTGCACAATTTGTGAACATGATTATTTCATAAATATTCACAAAACATTTTCTATTGAATAACAAAATACTCCTCCATGATGAAAGCCTCCTGCCAATAAGACTAAAACAACATCTGTATCATTATTAGTCGTTTTGTTTTTCTTTGGAGTAATTCTGTGTCTGATCTTGGAGTTTGTTTGTTTTTTTTAGGTCTCTGTGTGTATTGTGTTTCATTGTCATCACTTTGTGTCTTTAAACTTGTTTGTGACTCTCTGTGGCCATATTTTGTCCCTTTGATGTAATTTTGAAACTCTGTGTTGTTGTTTTGTGATACTTTTTGCACATTTTGTGGCCTGTCATCACATTTTTTCCATCCCTCTGTTGCATTTTTTTTAATCTCATTGTTGTAACATTTCAAAATATGCAGCATTCATGCAGCATTTAGACTTCATTCAGAGGATTAAGGTCACTTGGCTGTGTCAGTAGGGCTTATCAGTAGTCCCATCCACACTTGAGTGTATCTAAGGTGGACTTTGTTCAAGTGTATTTTGATCGATACCTTTGCATGTGAGGTCTTCGCAGCTCTGGAGTTGTAAATTCTG
>OMNW01019553.1:7162-22821 GCA_900303245.1 Selene dorsalis | reverse complement strand
ATAACGAGGTAAGTTTCACTGGTAGTTGCAGGTATTCAAACTGGTTGTAGACTTCTTGTTCGTGGGGCTTAGTTTACGTGTTTTTTTGGGAAATGGCTGTGCAATTTATTAAAATGTTGGCTTCGTTTAGGTGTTTACTATTCATTCCCATGGCGTGAAGTAACGTTTAGGTCGTCTGTTTCCACCGCTGAGATAGATGGCCGATTCTGGTCGCTGTTGCAACAGGATGCTCACTTTGAACACTCACTGTTGTAGCCCGTGGCTTTGACATAGCAGCGAAAAATCTTTGACATTTTTCACATTTTTTGCAAAGAAGCCCGATCGTACGGCCCTATAAAGAGCCCCAGGTGTCGTTTTGCCCAGTGCCAGATCCTCACAAACTCCCGGTGGGATTCAGGATGAACTAAAAAAACACACTGCACGGTTAACATTTTTTTTTTTTTTTTTTTTGGACAAGATGACGGTTGAAAACGTTGCTGTTTTCCTCTCCGTAGTTGGCTCAGCCGGGACTTGTTGGAGATTTCACCGGAGCATTTTCGGACCACCTCGAAGAAAACGCCGGAGAGAGACACAGAGAGAGTCAAAGACTTGTTGCTTCAACACGTTTGACGGTGCTTTAAAAAAAAAAAAAAAAAAAAAAAAAAAAAAAAGCGACAGCGAAGTTTTGTGTAAGTCATTTTTTTTGTTCTCTGCCAAATGTTTATGTGACTTATCTCAGCCGGTCTCCATGTTGTTACTGTAACTCTAACGACACCGACTGAACCGGAGGGAAAGGTTAGCCCAAACTCCTTTTATTGTTTCGTATTGCGGGCTGGATTAAAGCTCCTCTCTGCCCCTCCCTGAGTGTCATAAGTGTACAAAAACTACTAGTTTCGCCAAAACTATGCACTAATTTACATTTTTGTGCAGTCTGGTGTCACTCACGGGCTTTTAAATACTTTCAAAAAGGGGCCTAACGTGACCATTTCTTATCGTTGATGAGGAAAACGATCTTAAATTGATGTTTTGCTATAATGCGTTTTTTTTTTCAAACAGACTATCCCACCATAAATGGGGATATCGCCAGTGATACAAAGCAGAGTATTCCTGTAAATCTAGAGGGTTTGTTGAGCTTTTATGTGGGGTTTCCTTCATTGTTTTCCTTTTCCTCCCTCCACTTTGGGAAATGCCTGCTCAGCTAAAACTGAAGTCCCCCAAGTGTAGGCCAGCAGTGTGTGCATGTGTATGTGTGTGTATGTGTGTGTGTGTGTCACAAAGTTTCACTCCTTACAGTAGTTTCCACCCTCATATGTTTTCAATGCACAGGGAAATATAAGAAAAGGCCAAATGCTTTCATTACTGCTACTGTAAAGTCATCTTAGACGTGGGTGTAATCTTAGCACTGCACTGGATCAAGCAGTGAGGAGGATTTTTCTCTCGTTGTGCCAGACTTTGGTAACTCTCTGCTCCACCGCCCCCCTGTCCTGACACTTAACTGAATATTTGCTGCATCAAATTGTCAGATTTGGTTTGCTTTGAACAAACAGCCCAGTCAGGTCACCAGGCCACAGTTTACACAGCTCAGATATGTGGCTGTGATTCAATCAAAGTCTACTTTGTGTATATACTTCATTAATTTAGCTAAGGGTCATAAAACGCATGTTAACATCACCTAATTTGTTATGTTTTGGCTTTCCAGTTCAGTATCTCTGTCAGCTGTCATCGCCAGCTTGAGGAAAGTAACTAATTGGCTCTTTTTTAGAATATGAATTTTGTGAAAATTGCTGCTATGTGTTATTATTATGATTATTGTGATTGTTAGCTTAGCAGAAGTGACACAGCTGAGCAATGGAGTGAGAGTGAGATCAATACAAGCTTTAAGGAGGTTCTTGAACAAAATCCACTCTCGGTCACTACTTCTATTAGATTTTTTTTTTTTCCTGCAGCACCCACCGCCACCCACCTTTATGTTTTCTGCAGTTTTCATAATATCAAATATGCATTTTCTGCATTTTCCTCTTGTAACTTTGTAGAAAATCAAGATTTAATTCCATTTAATTAAAGTAATAGGGCTTTTGTCATTTCCAGGATACAGTTTGGATGCAGTCAGGCGTAACTCCAGACATGTCACAGTGTAAATCTGCTTGCCTGGAAGAAAAAAAAAAAAGAAAAGAGCAGGAGTAGAAATAGATGCTTTGTTTTCAGCTTATGCAACCAGTGGACCTGTTGGATGAAAGCCTGCATAACATTTGTGCAAGAATAGGATGTTGTCTTTGTTTGACCGAATTAGACTTTACTTCTGAAACTAAGAGTTTCTAAATGTCCACTGCTTTTCAGTGGAGCCTAACTCATCACTTTAGGTATTAAACAACACAGACATGTTCACAGCTGTGATGACAATGAGCGTCTTTTTCTGTGTCGTGTAACTAGTTTAAAGAATGTGTGGAAAAAAAAGTCTCTTAAAATGATGTTAAAAGGATGTTGTCATGTTGTAATCTACAGAAGTGACATTTCAGCAGATGCCAGTAGATATCTGAATGGCGGTGGGTTGCTCTGTTATCGACACGGTGCTTTCGAGGCTACACAGGTGGTGTGTTTTAATGTGCTTTAATGCATTCCTCATTCTGGTGTTGCCCCTTTATGTTCTCTCGTTGAGGTCTGAGATCAGGACCACACAGTGTAGTTTGTCCGTTGTGAGATGTTGATAGAATAAAAGGCTTTTTTTTTTGTTGAAGCACACAGTGGACTGTGTTAGCTCATGGAGTAAAGTGAGACTGTTTCTTCTCTTTGGCTGTCCACCAAATATCGTTTAAGGGCCGTTGACTTTCAGAACATCGTATTTTGGCCAAATATCTGTCAAATATAATTGTGCATTTTGTGCTTGATGAGAAAACGTAGAAATCAATTCTTGCTTTTGGTTTCATGAAGTAGAGATTAACTTTCTCTTGCCAGGGACGGGGTTTTTGTGAGGCCAGTGTTATCGGTCTTCTTCATGTATGTTTGTGCAGTGACACTGATTTTGAATTTGTCTTTCAAAAATTGTGTGTACTTTTGGCACTTGGGGATATAATTTCCAGATATCATTTAGGTTACTGCGGAGATAAACCCTGAGACCCATACTGTATCTTTTTGGGTCTCATAACTACCTGGACTTATAAGAATATACTTATTTATTTTCTTGTAACCAAAGAGGGCATACAAACTGCTTCTAATACCACTCCATATTGTCACTTTCATTTCAAATCTCATATTAACCCCCAATGGTTCCTGATTGCTAAATTAATAGCGCAAACACTGTCTCCAGCAGGATGCACCTGTGTACCCATGTACTCCAAGCAACAGGTACTACGGAGCAGCAAAGTCATTTCCAAATTGAATCTCATTTAAAATATCTTTTCAGTCCAACCAGTATTATTTTACATGAGTTGTGATTTAAAAAGACCTGTCATCAACTCTAATTATAGATTTTGGCTTAATGTTTAGGCTACATGTAAATGTAGACGTTATACAAAAGTCAAACAATTGAAATCGTTTCCAGTTCAGATTAAAGGTAACATCTACTGGGTGAACTGCACTGTAAGCTGTCATGTTGTGTTTACTAGTGTTTGTGTGCACAGCAGAGGAGATTTAAAAGGAAAAAAATGTCTGTTTACGTCTTGGTTCATGGTTTGTGGGTTACAGCTTTGTTACCACTTAGATTAGATGTTAGGTCCTTGCCAAGTTACTTTCATGGTTCAGATGATATTTGTTACTGTCAGCAGTGTAAGGCTTTCATAGTGGAGCAGTTTCCACAGTTCTTGGGAATTTTTCCACATCATATATGTGTGAGACAGACATTTCATGTGACACAAGCCGGCTTTAAGCTGTAAATGAGTGACTGAAAACACACGTGTACGTGTAACAGGTCTGATAAATTCCTCATGGGAATGTGGACACATTATGTGTCCCACATTTTAATTGAAATGACAATACATGTCACAGTTTTTTGTTATGAAAATTTCAGGCTAGAAAAAAAATATATCTGATGTGTAATTGAGTCTGATCACAGAGTCATTAATTGTGTAATTAGATGTGATGTGTGGCAGGGGTAAAATTACATCAAAACATCAGTGTTCTCCATGGTCAAAGCACGCTTTAAAAAAGAGGACACTCCTGCAGGCTTCCAGACTGTGTGTGCCCTGAGGTAAACCCTGGTCTAGAAAGGGAATTTTAGAGTATGCACTGCAGCTCAGCAGTTTGAGCTGGGCCCACAGAGGCCAGCGGAGAGTGCCACCAAAAAGGAAAAGCTGGCTCAAAGCCACTGACGTCATCTAAGTAAATCTGCTTCAGTACTGCAGCCATAAAATGACTGCCAGCTACCGAATGCACTTTGGCCTTGTCAACCACCTTTAGTGGTGCAACACAGTTTTTTTTCTTCCTCCCTGTGTATAGTTATGGAAGACAGTCTGTGTTTAAGTCTAGTCCCATTTCGCTTGAGTAGTAACAGGCTTAGCCTGTTCATTCAAAAGGAGCAAGTCATGTTTGAGCCCTTCTAGGTTTACATAAAGCATCAAATGACTTTGAGCGTTTCATATCCTTTGAAGTCATACCACTTTAATATTACAGTCTCATAATGTTTACCATATGGCAATCTCAGTCATTTGCACTGGAAAGAAGGCATTAATACTACATAATGTCTTAACCACTTACTGTATTATAGATGTGCAGTGCCGTAGAAGTAATTTAGATGCTGGGACATTTTTTTTTCCCAAGTTTTTGTTTGAATAAAAAGACAAATAAATGAGCTGCCTCATGATCACTCACAGATGAAAAGCAATATGTACTCCATGAATCATTAGATGAGTCAGTTTCTGAAACCACTATAAACATTTTGAGTTCTTAGCCACAATGAAAGCAGGAAATCTCGGCTTCAACAACTTCCTGTCTCTGGTGGCCATAGTAGCGGTGGTGGTGTTCAGCTTCCCACTAGTGAAAAGAAACAAAGGAACACAGTCACTTCATTTACTGTGTATAATTTGTGGCCTGTATTCAAATGTGGGTTATTCAGTCTCGCTGGCACCGTATTCTCCAGTCGTTGCTTGTAATAAATTCCCACAAGACCTTTCATCAATGGTTGTTGTGTTGTTATCATGGCCGACACAGATCAGGCAGGCTCTCTCTGCCCTGAAGGTGCCCTGGATTCGGTGGAGGCACAGATAGACTCGAGGGTAAGCTCTCGACATTAACATGCACGCTGTTCCTAGTAAATTAGTTTGGAGTCTGAGCCGGGACACAGCAGTGGAGAGCCGTATTGTCCATTGGGCTCAGCGCTCACTTTTTTTCCCTCATGTGCTCCTAAGTTGAGAAATTTTAAGAGCGCATAAAGAACTTTAGAGGCGTAATGAAAATTTTATCAAATCATGTGTTTTCCGTAATAAAGGGAAAGAAGGAGGCATTTACCAGCAAAATGATTTCACTTAGTTGAATACAAAAAGTACAGAAGTTTTTTTTTTTTATAATTTCTGCTTTAAAGTGTATTTATTTGATAATTGTGTAATTATACTGAAATTGCCTATCAACAGTATGAACATTGGGATATTTTCTGCCACTGTAGGTGGATGATTATGTGGTTTCAGTATCGGAGGCTTTGGTTAATGTTAATTTGTTTGACTTCCTCCTCCTCCTCCTTCATACATGTTGCCACTAAGCTGAACTGGAGGCATCATCATCATCATCACTGTCCCTTCTCCGCTCGTAAAGTTTTTCCCTGTCGAGTTTGTTTAATAGACCCAAATAACAAACATGCTTATACTCCAACATATTTTGTTTTCTCATTTTTAGAGACTATGTAGTTACGGCTGCAGCTAATGATCGTTTTTGATTAATCTACTGATTACTTCAGTGCGCCCAGGTGGTGTCATCGCATCTTGTTTTGTCCTGATCTCAAACATATTCACTGTAGAAATCACAGAAGTCAATGGAAAGGAACAGATATACATGGATTTTCCTGTTGAATTAAGTAACCGACTCTCTGTTGCAGCCTCATAGTCCAAAAAGCACGACAGACCAGCCATTCATGTATTTTCATCAAAACAGAGCACACATTTGTTTGTTATTACTATTATTTTTTTTATGATTATTGTTATATACAATTCATAGTGATTGAGAGAGTCATTTTTTGGCTCTCAATGGAGGATTTCTGTGTGGGTGATGCTGACAACTGGACATCTTCTTTGTATAGTCTTAGTATAGCGTCTAAGTTAATAACTGACTGCCCAGTGTCTTACAAAAAAATATCAGCCTTGGATTTCTCATTACCCATCCAATGCCCCAAAAAATTCCAATTACAGTAAGCTATACAAGTAAAGACAACTTTACTGTTTGTGTTTGGTCAGTGCACTAATCTAAAAATTGATTTTTTTCTTTCTTTTTTTTGTGGATGAACTACATGAAGTCAAAAATAGAAAATTTATTGTCACATTTCTGTCACTGTCGTAGGAGCTTTGTATCCTCCCATTTGTGCCTCCTGCTCCCTCATGGAGAGTCTGCCTCTTCATACCACTGTTGACCCAGATGAAAAACTGAATTTGGCCAAATATGTCATTTTTTCTCCGGTTGCTATGTCAAACAAAAGATTTAAAGTTGGTTGTAGGTTGGCTCTTGTTTTTTGTGATCATCCCAGTAGTCCGGTGTTGCATAGTGTTGGTATTTCTTTTGTTTTGGGCTGAAACACACTGGAAATTTTCTTAATTACCAGTAACAATTTTCCTTAAATGCTTGCATCGCAAAGAAAAAATTCGAATAGTCCTTTTAGGAAGATTTACGCTGTGACATGGTCTCTTGTTTTCAGCAAAAACCCTGTACAACATCAAATCCACATCACTAATGATCTCTCAAAAATATTTTAGGGTAAATATATTCTTAATGCAGCCAAAGTCGTCACCAAAATAAAATCACATTATGCATAATTAGCAAATAGGGGAAAAAAAATCACATTTGATTTTGTTAATTTCACCTGGCTGCACAGCAACCCTTAGGAGGCTGTTTTCTGGCAGATGAGTCCAGTGTGATATGAAGGAGATGCCAGGGGAAAAAAGAAAGGACCAGAAAAGAATAATAAGATGAGACAAGGAAGGGGGGAAAAAAAGTATATGGGGTGGATAAATGATGGCCAGAAAAGCAGAAGAAAGGAGATGGAAGTCAGTGTGAATTGGCAGAGCCAAATGCAAATGGTGGCCTTCATGCTCATCACTGTGATTTGTTTTTTCATGCCCATCCGCACGCGTCCTGATTGAGCCAGTGGCCAGCCCTCGGCCTGCTCTGCTCTCATAACTGTCAGGAGATCCTTTATCTGACGGACCTTTATTTACAGCTTTAATTTCCTGAGCTTTATGTGTTCCGCTCACACTCCACACCGCTGTGACATGGGCGTATGCTGTCTGGAATGCACTGCAAATTTTTGATAGGCAAATATCCTCTGAGCTTTCATTACATTTCATGTTTGAATGATAAATTGTATTTTTTTATATATATTTTGGTATTACTGGCAGGACAGTGATGTATCCTCAGAAGGAGAGATTTTTGTCTCTGATATTACAGTCAATTTTCCCTCTATTGTTCGGAGTAGAAGACCTTTAGCTATTCCTCTTTTCTCAGCTGCCGACATATCTGATGTTGTCCAGGTCATGTTGTTGCTACCTGTTTCTCAGTCTGAGGCAGGTAGAAAGGGCTGCTTTGACAGAACCTGTAAATCAATCCCATTCTCTGGCAAACAAAGATTGATCCCACAGTGGCCTGATGGTTGCTGGGTGGTGGGATTCAGGCCTCAGATTTGAGTGGGATGATATCAGACAGATTCATGGCACCTAAGCATGCCGGTTCAAAGAGGCATGAAATAAACACTAGGCCGCTGCCAATAAAAGAAGCAGCATAAGTAAGCTTTCTAGGCTCTCCAGTGGACCTACGGAAATTGGTATTGAAAACCTTGTTTACTCATTCATCTGTACTCCAGAGCTGTAGATGTATTCATGAAATGTAAAGGAAAACGCAAAAATCAATCATGTTGACCAGAAATTCTTGCATAGTTTAGTGACTTGACTGTGTTAATTAGATTTTCCCCTGCTATCCGCCCCATTTTCTTTTCTTAAATGAAATCTAGGGAGGTTAATATATGTGCTTTGAGGATCTCAGGATTTTTTTTTTTTTATAATTAAATTCTGGGACTCGTGTTCAATGTTTCACCTGTTTTGTTGATTTTAATTTATTTTAAACAGTAACTGCATGCCTCTTTACCTTGAGTAGTAAAGCTTTCTAAATGGACTCAGAAGAGTATCTCCATAGGTTTTTTTTGTGTTCCTTTAACTGCATCTCAAGGTCCTTAAAGACCTGCTGCCAAAGACTTCATTCCATAAACATGCTTGTCCCAAAGTAATTAATTTGTTTTAATGACAGACACTAAATGGAATTTCAGAAACATCTGTGGCTGTAAATGTTCGTAGTTGTTGCTCAAAATGGAATACTTTTAACATTGCTATTATAATTATGCAAAGGCCAGAATATGTCTTTATAACATGCTGAAAATGTTGAGTTTTGAAATCACATGGTAATTATAGTTTTACACACTGTGGCCTTAACTACTATGGGCCATTATGGGGTGCACAAAAGTCATTCACAGAATCATTATTGCACCCTCTGAGATAACGGCAAAAAAGAACTCCACATGGAAAATTACATTTGAGACCTCTCATCTGCTATTTCATTACCTTGCTCTGTCTGATGGGTGAAATGGGTTCTCTTAATTTAAGGAGCTGGATTCCAGCTTGGTGAGTGGTTTATGTAATCTCACAGTAAGTGTAATTTCCCATAATGCCATGTCACAGCTACTACTTTGCTTAGCTACCACATTCACTTATTGCATTGCGGGCCATCTTCACCCCGCATCTCACAAATAAGACCATTTCTATGGTGCAAACCCTGCAAAGACAGAAGTATGCAATTATCTGTAAGCCACAAGTGTCTCTATGGGTGACATTCATACCTTCTTTTGACAGACAGACATTAGTCCGCAGAGTCTAAGGCACTAAGAGACTGTGTTCAATGATGATGCTGCTAGGTTATTCACATGTTGCACATTGCAAAAGCATCCAATTGATACCATGGGATTCTTAGAAACTAATCTATTGAGGACGGGATGACTTTATTCTGCATTGTTTCAGTACTGAGGGCGAGTCAACAAACCCCATCTCCAGGTGACAAGATAGAACAGGGATAACAGTGTTAATAGTCGCTGAAGCTTTGTTTACTCATACCGGTATTTAAAGAAATATGTGCTTGCATCTTTTGTGGACACATGAATAACCTCACCCCATACCCTTTTTACTTCTTCAGTGCACAACAACACACATTTCTTTCTTCAGTATTCCACCACATCCCACCTTATATGCTGGTAATGGTTTAATGTTGTTGTTAGTGTAGCATCAAGGAGCAAGAGTTGAATGAGCAAATGGCTCAGATTCTTTTATCAGTCGGCCCAAACAATAAGATGTTTTCTCTGCTGTACAGATCTACATTTACAGTGTGTAGACGTCTACTAGTTTCTATTGGTTAGAGATGTATTTAAGGACAGTAAGAAAAAGTCTTTAGCTTATGTTTAGCTCAGTGATACACTGTGGGTAAAGACATTAACTTTATTAGTTGTCAAACGATATGAAGGAGAAGCAATTGTAGCTTTACATAACCTTTTGTAGAAACCCATACAGTTGCTAATAATTTATATCTTTGTTGACCGTAATGGTGAAATCCTTCAATAAATTATTAATATACTGCATTAATTGCATTAGTCTGCATCCATGTTTTATTCATGTTCATATAAATCTTCACAGTCTCCAAACATCTGCTATTTGCAGCTTAAGTAGTTTCAGTTTAAAGTGTCACCATCACTTACACTTTGTGAAATTATTTGAGAAATGCATTTGTGAAAGAATCCAGATAGTGTAGGAGGGTAGGACTGCAAGACTGCGGCAGATAATTTGTTTGATTCACAGGAAATTTACAGAAAACATTACTCATGGCAAAGAAACAGAGTGTTCAGAAAAACATTTTGAAGTCGCAGGAAATCCGTTTTGATGGCAGCGTGCAGCCTGGAGTTACGTTAGGGAATGAGTTGCTGAAAGCTTTGTGTGGCTTGTAGGTATAACTGGTATAACTTACCTTGTTCGTGACACTTGAAATTTATCCAGGGGTGTCTGGGTGTTGCTCTGGCTTGTACTGATACACATCAGGGAGAATGTGAACGACTACCTGAACCGTGTCACAGATTAAGAAATTAGGTGAGCAGTGAATTTTTTTCAAAAAGTTGCATGAAAGTTGAAAGTGGAGTTCATTTGGTGACGTCTGATTTGTTGTGCTACTTGTATCGGATGACTTCAGTTTCAGTTTTCCTTAGATAATGATCAGCATCCAGACGACACATTTGATCTCACACCATAGAAAAGCCCCCTGGAGAACCATTGTTTACCAAGTAACATCTGTATTGATGTCCATGTGTTGAAGAGTGATTGCAGTAGTGACATACGCAGTGACCCAGCTACTTCAACAGCCCTGGCTTTTTTTTTTTTTTTGGAAGCAACACTTATCTCCAGCAATAGTTTGATGTAGTTCTTACATGTTTGAGTTATTCTCAGACAGTACAGTGAGGGGAGTTGAAGTTTATGTAACGTAATTCATTGCATACTACTGTAACAGTAATAATTTCCTGCTGAGGTGTTGAGCAGGGGCAGAGCAGGGAAAAGTTGGTGTGTAAGAAGCAATCTGCTTTGATGGACAGATCCACAAAGTCACCAAGGACTACTTAAAAATATCACTTCATCTACTTTAACACACCATGACAATTAAACAGAGCCAATACTCATAAAAAAGAAAATTAGAAATTCATAGTTTTATAAGGGAAGGATTGACAAAAAAAAGGTTGTAAAGGGAAACTTTAGGTTTAATGAACAAAATCAACTTTTGAGAAAAATATCTGCATTTTTGTTGGAGGCTTTTACAAACTTTGTAATCCAGTGTTTGGACCTGATGGGGATAGAGGTAACTTATTTTCCTCAGAAAACTGACCTTGCAGTGAAATTGAAAGGTGGAATTGATTACCAGCACAGTTCATCATATGGTTGGGATGAGGGGAGCAGAGGATCTAGAAAGAGTCCCAGCGTTTTAGTGGTTGAAATGGGAATTTTTTCCCCTCCCTCATCAGTTTGTGAGTTAGTTCTGCAGTGTCAGCAGTCAGCACACAAAAACGGAATTCAGTAAAAGCTCTCTCTGCTCTCTGGGAGTGTTTTTTTCCCCCAACAGCTTGCTCCCATCCCCCCCTTTCCCCCTCATGAACTGACATGCTGGAAGAAACATATGCTACTATTCCCACTTCCTGACAGCTTGTGCTGCTTGAATAGGATCTTGCTCAGGGAGGAAGCAGTTGTCTGGAAAGAGTGGAGAGATTAAGACAGGAGAAAAAAAACCTCTGTGATTTCCCTGTAAGGGAAGTAAAACTGGATTTGAAACACTGAGCTATGGTTAAAGACAGTAGCTGTTTGATGGTCGACAGATATTCTGAGGTTGCTTTAGGTTCGAAAGTCAAGTCTTTGTTTGGTTCTGATGTGATTCATGCCCAGACCTCATATTATTCAGTGACTGGAAACAAAACTCTGTCGGTTCGGTGTCACATAATTTCACACCAGGAGGGTGGTAGCGTCATCTTACATCTTACATCTTACATTTCGTGTGGTTTAAGTCGCCTTTGCCGTGATGGCAACACATCAGCCGAACAGCAACAGCTGGAATCCTCCACCAGTGTGTTCACGTGATATGATCAGCTACAGTATTGTGGTGTTCACAGAAACATTTGACATGTCTCACTGCCCAATACACACACTTCAGGGCTCCCAATGTGAGTGAAACAGGAGCAGTCATTGTTATTATTATTATCCTTGTTGTTATCATTATTATTTTTGTTACAGGGGAAGGCCATTTACAGAGAGCTCTCTTTTACAAAGACGCTCTGATTACATTACATATACCACAATTTACATATATTACAGTACACATAACAAAACATGTCTAAAAATTGTGTGGGCAAAAGTGCATATTCAAGCAAGATTGGTATTTCCCATGCCCTAAATCAATCAAAAGAGATTTTGATTAATAGGGATAAGTGTGTCTAATATGTTGAAATGGTAAAGGTTAATGGTAGTTTCACTCACAAAACCTAAAAAAAGTCTGAGTCTGGTTTACACAGCCTGTCACAGTATTTTCTCATCACCTGTTGGTCTAATGAGACCTGCATCTACTTTCCCTGTGTGTTCCTCTTTGGGAATGTGTCTGCTGTAGAAGTTATTTCAAACATTTACTTATCTCATGAAGTGAGCATTAAATGCATACACTTTATCTTAGTTGGCTCATAAAAGTTCAGGGACTGGCAAGTTCTGAGAATCAGCTATTATATACTTTCTGTTCTTTGTAGTATGATGATAGCACCTTTTTGTAAATAAAGCTCACCTATGCAGTGTGCGCCATGAACGAAACCATCTGTGTGTCTGCTGGTTGTGTCTGTTGAACTCAGTGGCTGCTAATCCCACTCTGCAGAAGGATTTCCATTCATCAAGGCCACACAGCGTATATTAACTGCAATATTGCTGAATCTCATTTTACCACATACATGCTTCACTGGTACCCAATAAAATGCCATGATTAGTCTCATCTGTACATTCATGAAGTTGGATTATGTAAGAGTCATTGCCCGTAATATGCATGATCTGTCTGCTGGTTTATGTTACTGTACATGCTATGCATTCTGCTTCTGATGCAGTCGCCTCATAATGATACAGCCCCCCAAGTTTATTAGCTGCAGATTCATCGAGCTCGTTGGTCTTGTCAAACGCTGCTGGTGACACGAGACTTTCTCCAGTTGTGTGAGCAGCTTGGTAAACCACACAAAGGAGACTGGTTCTAAGATTGTGCTGCACTCTGTTAATGGCAGTTTTCTTGTAATGCCTGTAAAATCCTTTAACTTCTTTGAGTTGCTTGAGTGTCTGATGTCTGCCTGCTATCGTAGTGCAGTGACTGTGGCTGATTAGTAGCCACAAGGTTTTTTTTCTGCTTCTCAGCAAATGTTTTACTGACATTCAGAACTTTCAAAAACAATGACATTTCTCATTTTCAGCATTTGATATGGTGTCTGTGCTATTCTCAAATGAATGTGGGGTTTAAACTTTCTGGTTCTATTGATATTTTTTCTTACTTTTTGGAAACAGGTTGTAAAACCTTGTGGACTCATCAAATCATATTTTTTCATGGATTGAATACATACCCCATCGTTGGGAGCATCTATCTGATCTCTGAACAAGTGTTAATGGTTTTAACCTTTGTCCTCTGTTACTTAACAAGAAGGAAGTGCCACAAGTTCATGAGAGAAAATATTTCAAATTGTTTAAACCCATCCATTGTAAATCAAGTCAACAATATTCCTGTTGATGTCCAAGTTTATTGGCTGCTTTTGCTCCATATTGTCTTGTCATCTAACAATGTGCACTGTTTGAAAGCAGATGTCTGCTGTTCTGTTGTGGAGAATGACATCTTGGTTGTGTTTGTTTATTTGGGAATTCCAGGTCTCTCCCTAGTCTGCTCCAGGCTTCAGCTTGGAGAGCCCAACCGCCACGATTGATCCCAGCAGCTGGAGCGGCAGTGAGAGTCCTGCCGAGGATCTGGAGAGGATGAGCGACTCGGCAGACAAGCCTGTAGACAATGATGCCGAGGGGGTGTGGAGCCCTGACATTGAACAGAGCTTCCAGGAGGCCTTGGCTATCTATCCTCCTTGTGGACGCAGGAAGATCATCCTTTCTGATGAGGGAAAGATGTACGGTAAGTCCACATATGCATCTGTACGAGCTTTGACCAAGACATTATCTGTGTTTTTGCGTAATTTATAATAGATGAGAATAGGAGGATCTTAAAGGAGTTACTTTAAATGTGACGCTGGTGTAAAAAGCTGTGTAGTTTAGCTTAGCATAAAAACTGAAAGCAGGAAGAAATTGTCCACAAATCTGTCTACCAGCATCCAAAGTTACTCTCTCATATTGCATTTGTTTCATCTGTACAAAATAATATAGTGGAAAAAAGACAAGCCCTAAACTAACCCCACCCCCCTGTTGTTTTAGATTTGTATGGATGTGTGTATGTATGGATTCACCGCTGGCTGGAGTTTCATATTCAACAGACAGACATGACAGTGTCATCAATCTCCTCATTTAAAATGACATAAAAAAGTGACAAAGTATAATTTTCCAAAATTAAAAAAATGAATCAATACTTGGCTGTGCTGAGAAATGCAACATTATACGACTACTACTACTACTACTATACTCAGATCAGTCTTTGATGTGCTCTGTGCCTATATAACCACTACTCTGGTTCACAGAAGTGCAAGTTATAAGTAAAGCAGCATGAACTATTAGTCAGTAGCAGATGGTACTTCGGCTGCCACCAGCTGTGCCCTCTCTCCTCCCGCCACTTCCCCCCCATTCCTGGCTGGGTGATGTCATGGAAAGAGGGAATATTTTCTCTCTGTGGTGTTGGACCGTCTCACAGCCTGTCAGTGTCAAGTGAAAGCAGAAAGCCCCTCAGAGCATTCGCTCGCAGCTGTCATGTGACCCCTCCGGCCAAACAAAATGTAAATTCTAGGAGTTTCAGTGAAACCCCTCAGCTGCCACTACAAAGATGTGGGCTCAGACAACAGGACACTCCCCATTGTCTTTTCCTCCAGTTCCTCTGTCCCCACACAGAGCGAAGCTGGCAGAGAAGCTGCCCCTCTGCTGTGGATTAAAGCATGACAGTTCGGTTTTTCTAGAGTTATAAATAAGCAGTGCTAAGTGCAGGCCTCTCTGTTAGTCAGTGAACATGCTCACTATGATGACAATTTTCAGCTTTTTGGCAGACTGGCATTAAGAAGGTCAAAAGCCCTTTCTAATGTATTATTTTTGAGAAGTTACAGAATGAAGAGACAGTCAGCATTACTCATACTAGTTAATTTTACTGCAAAGACCTTGAATGAGGTTGTAGGTACTTCTCGTTTAAATCTTAATATCTAATTAGATAAACAGATGAGAGTTATTGTAAACTGAGCTGAAAGACAACCGTAAGCCACTGAAATCTACCTTATGAAAAAGACAAAGGATATGATTCACAGACGGAATAAAAGATTATTACTCAAGGGAGATTAAAACCCCAATAACAAACCCAAGGAAAGGTTTGTTTTTGTGGTGTTGGATCCATCTTAAAATCCGCTGAGGAGACAACTGTGGGGTTGAATAGACGTTTGTCCTGCCAGATGTGCTCTGTATCTGGTTACACGTTGTCTCACCGGTAGCAGAATCCTTTGTCTGTCTGTCTCGTCTTACTGAATCAGAACAGTATGGCATTAGATAAATAGTAAAACGGTAGGAGCTGAAAATGTACAGCACAGAGAGCGAACGCACAGTCACATGTTTCAAAAATGTGGAAGAAAATGGTGCTGAATGCCTCGGTTCAGTCGCTGAAAAGCTGGGGACTTTTTTTTGTCTTGCTTAACGTATGGGAGTTTGGTGGGACAATGTAATGGACTCTGAACAGTCTCATAGATTTTCTGGGGACAGTGCTTGTTGTTCAGCCTTCCAACT
>OMNW01019546.1:60954-73940 GCA_900303245.1 Selene dorsalis | reverse complement strand
GTGTGGTCTCGAGACTCTCAGCATCACACTAAAGTGCACATCGTCGAGCCCAGCGCATCACACACGCATATCTCCGCAGCCCGCAGCCACACTGTGCCATTACGCACCGGGAGCGAACAAGTGCAGGACAACCGAGAGACAGCAAGTCCACTCCTGCTCTGTTGGACGACGAGACAGCGTCAGCCCGGACAGTCCCAGGTTTCCTGTGAGAACCGAACCGCTGCCTTTACCGTAGACTGGGTGAGGAGGACCAGCAGGAAACCCAGAGCATGAAGAAGACTCCAAATTCAGGTACACATGTTTGTGACAACTACAGTACACTTGATATGGTGATAACATCCTGTATCCTTTTATCTTAGGTTTCACATGGTCTGTCGGATTTTCAAGTATAATTATACATGTTAAATGTGACCCACTTTTGGCACAGGCTTAATTATGATCCATGAATAACTTGTTTGCATGTCCAGTGTGATACCATGCAGGGTATATGTGAATATACATTATTTATGGAGGCAGTGTACAATATAGACTGTTTATCTTTCTGTGAAAAAACTGTGATGCTGAATTCCTTCTTTCAAATTTATTTCTGTTTATCTGAAGTTTCAAACTTGTCAAACTCTTTCACTTAGTCTTTTGCTCCTCTGCTGTTTTCAGCCAGTAGTTTGTTTTGTGGCTGTACAGCACCCAAGGGAGCACCGTGGGGTCCCCTGGCTACTAGAGTCCAATGTGCATCATCATCTGTCCTTCTTTGCCTGACCTTCTGTATGGATGTGCTGACCCCTTGAGGCTGCGCTCCCATACTACTGCATTTGTGTGTCTATGTGTGTGTTTGGTTTCAGCGAACATTTTAGAAGTTTGCTTGCTCTTGATATCAGTGATGACTATACAATGATTTGTATGTGTATGACACAATATAGTGTGTGCTTGTGTGCCTGTTATAAAACACATCTCTGGCTTTTCTCAGGCCCCATCTGTGTGTTCTTCCCCTCTCAACATTCAGGAATACAGGAGGGGCTCTGGGGAAAAAAATTAAAGCACTCTGGACAAAACAGACACAGAAATGTGGCACAAGCTGCTGAGGCTTTCACTGAAAAGAGAAACGTTGTCGTGTTCATTCATGCTGTAAAAGACGCAGCTACTATAAGTCGTTTTGGACATATCCAAGTCAAACCTCCATCAGCAAATTGCATGTTATTTGCATGTTTTCAGGACAGAGGATGGTGACAAATAAAATAGCATAACATTTTCATTAACATGTCAGAAACATTTCTGTCTAAATTTGCGTTAATAGTGTTTTGCACTTTGTAGTTTTTGAGTGGTTTACTATGTTCAGGTTACAAAGCTGCTATCATGTCTGTGATTTTAGCCTCACTCACGTCTCTGTTTATTTATGGAGTTATTGGTCTGTTTGTGCGGTTACCCATGGTCCATAATTAGTTTTATTTTATTTCTGCATATTATCAGAAAAAATGTGGATAACCAAAATACTAACCCTATATTAACCATGTGTATAGCAATGATCACAAACGCAGCAGCTGATTTCTTGAGCCTTAAGGTATCAGAGCTTGACCTTTAATGGACTAGAAATGTGGGAAAGGTCACACTAAGAGGTGTAGGCCCGGCCTATATAAGCAGTCTTATCACTGTCAGTAGCGATCTCTGGAGATTCTCACTGTGGCACCCTGCACTCACACTGCACTGTCAAACAAACACCCTCAGTCAGTGTTGTCTTCAGCCAGTGGTGCTTAGTTGGTGGTCAGACTTCTGAGGAGGCTGATGGAGGCTCTGTCACTGTAGGTGTGCCTTAGTAATAGTTTTCATGTGGTGTTTCATTGTTTATTTTCTTTACCCCAGAAAATAAACACAGTCCATATGTTAACATACTCTCCAGGAGGCCTGGGTGACCAAATTTTCTGTCAGTGACAGTGAGTAATATTGAGAGTATTAACTCTTAGGTCTTTAGGCACTTTTAATAATAATTAGGATGTCTGCTCTCTCTCTCTCTCTCTCTCTTTCCATGCAGCCACGCTCCATCCTCATCAGTTCAAAGAGGCACCAGCAGTTTTCTTTTTTTTTTTTCGCATCTTGACCTTAAGGTGTCAAATTATCTGACAGGCTAGAGTGTTTCATGGCTGAACTGAGAGAGAACCCAATTAGCAGTAGCAAGTTTTTTTTTATCCTAATGGAAATCCTTGTTGTGTCACTCCTCTCCTACATCCCTGCTAAGTTTTAGTTTGTGTGTGCTGTCTCAGGGTGTTACAATGCAGTAGTTTGCAG
Organism: Selene dorsalis; assembly: GCA_900303245.1. Taxonomy (NCBI): domain Eukaryota; kingdom Metazoa; phylum Chordata; class Actinopteri; order Carangiformes; family Carangidae; genus Selene; species Selene dorsalis. The sequence continues at coordinate 71,663 of OMNW01019546.1, read as the reverse complement.
ATGTATGAGGTTGTGCAGATGTATTGAAAGCAGCATAAAATCCTTCCACGTTCCATGTCCTACTATAGCTTCGACTTTTCTTTATTGCCATAAAAGGGATAAAAGAAGATAAAAATCTACCTGCAAAAGCAACTTCAAAGTTCTTTTTTTGGAAATACCTCTCAATTTTTACATCCTCTTACAGAAGAGTACATTAGATCAGGGTTTACTCAAGTCACTTGTGTTTAATTTCACTCTCCAAGTGGGAACATTGTGTTGTCCCTTCTTAGATCACCAACAAAAATATGTTGGCTCCCGATTAGGAAAGACCAGTGAAACTCCGAGGTTGTTGGGCTTAATGTGCCCATGTTCTTCTGTAGTAACTTGACCCTGACTGAACAGGGAGACCCAGCCGAGTAAATGCACTGTATTTTTTTCCTCCCCCATATTTTCTTTCTATCTTCCTACGCATGAGAGATCCCAGTCAGCTGTGCTATATATTCTCTTTGGTTGGGTCGTTTTTGAAAACAGGCTCGTACTCAGCGTGAATAGACTCCTTTGTGGTGAAGCTTTGCTGGGGGCTGGTTAAGTGGATTTTTTGGACCTTTCATCTTTGGTAGATGATTTGATAGAAACTCAGGGAGGCATTCCTGACATTGACTAGTGGGTGGAACACGCAGAGCGACTGATGTGGTGCCAGTGAAAATGACTTTGGCTGTCGACATATTTTCCTATGACGCTGATTTTTTTTTTGTGCATCAACAAACATCTACAGTCTAGTATTTTTAGGTTGTCATGTTAGAAGCATAGACTGTGTAGAACATGCACTGACCACCACGAGGGTGGATGTCTCGAGGAGGTATTCTCATCCCTGCCAGTCTTACAAGGAAATGGCTAATTATTACAATGGCTGAACATCTCAGAACAAGCTAGAGGGCATTGTGGCCAGGATTTAGTAAACTGGATTAGATGTAGTGGGTGGCATGTACAGACTTTGGCCCACACATTACAACACTGACTGTAATGAGAAAAAAACAATTTAATGATGCACATTGTACCAAAACACACATGAATCTGTTTTTAACTGGACTTAGAGATGCTTCAGTGTTAGAATTTCTCTGAAATTGTGTCATGAAAATGTGATCATAGCATGATGGTGTTCTATAAAATCGTTATCCAAATTAATGATTGTTCGCAAACTGTTGCAGTTTGATCAGTATATAAAGTGACAGTGTAAATCTGAACCTGAATCTGCAGCACGTCTTCACTGTACAGAGCTTCATAATAAGTCTCAGCTCATTTTTTAGCTGTCTCGTCTTCTTTGTATTTTTACGCTACTGATCATGGAGATGGAGAACTACTAAAGCATTTAGGAAATCAAGAGGAATCAAGAGCCATTTGTCCCTGGAGGTGGTAGAGCCCAAAAATAGAGATAAAAACAAGTGAGAATATTTGACCAGCTCAAGTAGGAGTGTGCCTGATTATTGAATTCAGTATATCATATTATAATATGAGTAACTGTTTTAAAATTAAGATTATCATCTAAAGAAAAAAGTGAAACTTATCCATCACAAGCAACTAAAGTATGTCCATAGGGATTAGATTTATATCAAAACAAAACAGAGAAAGGCAGAAAATATACACAGAAAAGCTGTGACCTGACCATTCATATACTGTTAAAACTTCTGTCAGTGATCTTTTAATTAATTTGCACATCGTGTAATTGATCAATTCCATCAGCACTTATGCATTTCATAAGAGTAAAAATAGTAATCAATGGCCACAGCAGAAGCCTGAGTTCAAACTGGTTGCAGATCAGCACGGTTTTGTCCGCTGATGCATTATGATTCTGCGGGGACTGGCTGTAGTACCCTTTGTCTCAATGTTGGTGTCTTAAGAATACCATCAAGATTAAAAGTGCAGGATCCATCATGTCCTCCATCCTCCCACTAAACCACACCAGTAGGTCCCACAGAGAACAAGCAGATGAGTGGAGTCAATGCAGCTCTTTATTTCCCTTCAACAATGGCTCTTCAGTGACAGCTGAGCTAGATTCCCTTCAGTCTGAGTCATACATTGGCCTGGACGGCCACCACATTCACTGCTTCTCCCTGTGATAATAAAGCTGTCTTCTGAGAGTTTGCTATTCATTGGTGAGTGTCAATTCAATTCACTACTTAAGAGTGAAGCTGCCAAGCTCTGCTCTTCATATAATCCTTATCCCTCTAAAACCTCTCCTTGACTATCCTGTATTAGAATATCTTTATCAGACTTCTCTCTAAGTGCCAAGTTTGAAAACCCACTGTCTTAGTCCCCAAGTGCTGCCGTAGATATTAGGTATTTGACAAAAGTTTTATCTCATTGAGAGGTATGAACTTTTTTCCCCGTAGATAAACCTTCCTTCAACTTTTAGCCCAATCCTTTCATTCCCTTTAGCTCTGGCTTCCATGGATTTATCTCTCAGTTTATCTGTCTTCAGAACTGCGATTCCTATCTGTTAAAACTTAGCTCTGGGCTTTGAAATGATGACCCATGCTTCAACATTGTGGAGACCTCTCTCCCTGGTGAATAGCGTCATGTGCATCTGTATGCAAGTATGACATCATCTGCCACTGTGTCAGAGTTTGCCTATAAATAGAGATGGGCGATGATGACGTTCTAGCTGTGAATAACATAAGGATGAAAACAGGCCATGTCACTGCTGCTTATCGTGATGAGCAGCCAGCCAGTCATGAATGATTTCTCTGCATGCTCATTAAAGAAACACCTGATGTTACAAGCAGATGCCTTTAGTAAAACGTGGGCTGATCATAATGAGAGCATCATGTCATGTTGCATTTTATAGTGCTGATTATGTTTTATGTTTTCTTGTGTCAGACAGGTTTGCCCGCTTGTGTTTGCATGTGTAACAATTAAAAGGGGTCTTGGAAAAAACAGATGTAGGTAATTGTTTCCTCATGATATCTAAGAAAAGCGGATTAGCAAAATGTTGGCACCTTTTCTGTTCCAACCGTAACATCGAAGCCAGATTACAGAGATTGAACTTCTTGAAATTAGTTGCCTGTAAAAAACACAACCACAGTTTTCCCATAAATTTAAATTTTGCACTCACTATGTCCCTTTATCCATACTTTTTTGCAGTCTTATATCTTTTCTTTAAGATCCAGAGTTTTATCTAAAATCTCAACAAAGTTTAATTCATTTATTGAGCTGCAGAACAGCAAAAATTTGCAAAAGAGAAAAGAAAAAAAAGAGCTGCCTGACCAAAAAAATTGATTGTAAATTAGCCACTGATATTAGCATATCACAGATGTATCTGTATCAGAGTATATGTTGTGATAAGTAGCAAGAAATTACAGGAGATAAAAACCTGATCTGAATCAGTATCCCAATTAAAGCTAAGGTGTTTCATTCATTTTTGGATAAAAAATGACCTGCTCACATCTTGGTCAGAGTGTTTTAATAACCACATTTTAGTCATCTCAACAGGCACCAGACATCAGTGTAGTGACAAAAAGACGTTGGACTTTGATCACCCTACAGTAGAGAAGTTTTGGTTGGGAGTGAAAATTGGGTTGGCATCAAAGCCCGAGCGACGGGTTCTGCTAGAATAAATGTATTTCATATCAAAATGACTTTGGCATTTGACGTCCAGACTTATCTTATCTTATATCGGTGTCTAACATTTCCAATTTATTGAAAATATATGTTAAATCTTCCAGTTGATCTGGTCTCAAAAATTCATTATCACCAGACTCCAGCAGGGATATTTGTTTAATCCCATAAATCAAATCTGGAAATCAGAAAATTTACAAGATAATAATTTTACCTGTCCATTGTGTGATGGATCATTGGATCATTTCATGGACACTAGATACGCCGAATTTCACACTCAGTCGTTTTGCACTTATTTAGGACTGGCTCCTTCGCCAGACTCCACATGAACAGGGATCACTGCGGAGCTTGTGTGTCAGGAGCTCACTCTTGTGTGTGTTGTGCGTGCACATGTCTGTACATGTATGCGTATGTGTGTAGCGTAAATGTAGACTGTCTGGGTCCGAGTTGTGGATTTAGACATCAGGAGCTTGGCATGCTGATTACAGAGTTCTGAAGCCACAGAGAACCACAGGAACTCTCCTCTCTCCCTCCTTCTCTCTCTTTCTCTTTCTCTTTCTCTTTCCAGCAGCTTCCCTCCATCAGTTAGGGCTAATTTGCTGGGATGGAGGTGAAGGCAGCAGGCCTCGGGCTGATGTGGCTGACTTCTGGGCCTTATGATAATCATCCAAATCGCATAGCTTTGCTCCTCTCATCCATGGCCTGCTAAGCTTAACTTTAACTTCAATTAGCTAGCGCACAGTTAAACAGTGAGCATTACAACAGTTCAAAGCAAAATGAGGTATAATACATACTGTAGCAGATATACTAAGCACTGCTGACAGACTGTTATGGTTCCAGCTTAACAAATTTCATATGGATTTGTGCAGCCAACATCTCAGGCAGCTTTTAATCTTGCGTCAGTCCCGCTCAAAACCCCAAAATGACTTTTTAGTAAAAATCCTGTAGGATGGATGGAGGATGCCAGGACTTCTACGGTGGCTTGTGCTTCTTCGGCAATATCCACAGTGTCCACATGATTATCTATTGCAACAACAGACTCCCGTCTTCCCTGCAAGGGATCTGGATCTTTGAGGATATCCCATTTAATGTAGTCTGCTGCCAGCTCCCTCTCACATCTAATGATTACCTTATGGTGAGGAGGAAATAGCCAGCAGTTTTACCACAGCCATGCTAGGACAGACAGACACACAGACTGCACTACTAGCACTTTTACAGCCTCCGACAGTCTAGATGACCTGAGAGTGGGATTTAAATTGTCAAAGAGCTGGAAGAGAGGAGCCTATGTGAGTTATAGCTTTAAGGAATGGGGTTTTCTGTGAACTGGATTTGACTGGCCAAAGTGTGTGAGTGTGCCTCTGTGCGTATGCGCGCATGTGTGTGTGTGTGTCTCATGAGTAACAGGGTCATGTATTGGTTATCGTCATCATTTTTCTGCTTCTCGCAGATGATTGGCTGAGCGCATCTCAGAGCTGACTAGGACTTGTGCCATTAGCTGACTCAACATCAGTAATGGCTTTGGCAATGAGTTTTGTCTAGCTTTGTTTTCACTACCATTTTATGAGCTGTGAAACATCTTCAGTGGTTTAGAATATGCGATAGACCATACTAAGTGTAGAGGTCAGTGTTTTGTGTGGATTTTAAATCAAAATCAGCATGTTAAACACAGGTCAATGTTTGGGTTCTGTCTCATTTCGTATTATGTTGTATTTGCCATGGTAATGACATGGCTCTAGGGATAGTAACGTTGGTCCACCGCTTTCTTCCAGACAGAAATATCTCAACAACTACTGGATGGGTGGCCATGACATTTTGCTGCTTTTAGTCCTGCTGATTTTAGTCATCCCTAGCCTGTCCCCTCCCCCAGCACTGTAATGCACTATTCATAGGGTTAAGCCGAGATGAGGAACTTGGTAAACATTTTATATGCTAAACATCACCATGTTCATTTTGTCACGACGAGTATCCTGTCATACTGGTGTTAGCATTTAACTGGAGCACTGACGTGTTTAAGGGCCAACTCAGAAGAGAGGGCAGCACTGCGGAAGATTTGAAAAAACATAGAGATAGAGGTCCATTGAGATTTAGTCGTCTTTATTATCTTTATTCAGTCTTTATTTTAATCAGTCTGGCAGTTTGCACAGGTCATGTAATGGCTCAAGTTTTATCCACCTAAATCCAATCCAAAAATGTTATGCTAGTGTGCTTTTGTGCTTCAAGTCTGTATCTTCTGCGACTTACCATGGTAACTGTCTATTAAGCTTTGAACACTTCTAAAAAACTATACATTTCAGACTTGTACCCAGAAAGTGATACTTTCTGTCTTTAACTGGAATTGGAATAATAAATGTCACCACAAGTATGATTAGAAGTGAGTGTAGCTTTTCAAGTTGTTACTTTTTGTAGTTATACCAATATTTGGTAAAACTTTCCATTACTCAAGGTCACATTAGTACATGGGAATCTCAAAAGGGGTTTTCCTGACAAAGATTTAGAAATTGCATGTAAATGATATGTTTACAATTCTCAGACAGTCACTCATACATTTTATTGAGTCCAGGCTCAGTTCACTCACTTAACCCAGCAGGTCAGCAGCTATGAATCTGCACCCCTGCACGGAAATACCACACCAGTGAATTGGATGCAGGCTGAACGATGCAACTCACATTTATACCCAGGATGCATTGTTTCGAGTGATCTGATTCAGCATAAAAGGAAAAACGTATCAAACCAATGAGTTTATACTAGAGGATAACAGCAGACCAACTCTCATGTCCATTTCTCTCCTCTCAGCCAGATTCAGTGGGAACCATTTGTGAGGCCATGTGGCTGCCATCAGGCCAGGCTGGGAAGTCTGATTAGAAAATTGAGATACAATCAGACCTTCTTATTTCCAGATTGCTGTAATGATGCATACTTACTGTCTAACAGTGTCTGTATAACTCCTGGGCTTATTCTGGATGGTACACTCACTGGGTGGACGACGGCTTGTCAAAAATTAATTCCAGATTTAAAATTAAATCTCACAGCTGTTATTGAAGATCATCTGAGCGGTCTGCTGTGAGGACCACAGTGATTTAGTAATGCCCATATGGTGGCATTACCCTAACTCGGCAGAGTAGCTGAGTTAGGCGAAATCTCTCCAGATGAAGAGATGTGAGCTCTGTGTTTACAGCAGTGGATTTTCTCATGGTTTTAATGTGAGTACGGGGTCAGGTTCTAAATTTGGCTTGTGTATATCTGATGTGAAGAGTTGTGTCATCCCTGAACATGCCCCAGGTTGGATGTGTAGACTGCAGCAGCAGCATCAGCAGCAGCAATGGACACAAATGAGGAGAGCATTGTCTCTCTCTCTCTCTCTCTCCCTGTCTCTCTCTCTGTGCACACATGTGTGGATATGACGGAGACGAGGCAGGGAGATGATGAGCGCTGCGTAGCGCTCTGGTGAGATCATCCGAGTGTGGCCAGCAGGACCACATCACACTATTGTCTATTTTTCATTCTCCGCCATCTCTAATGTGCAGATGGGATCCCCGCACCTCTGCTGTGTTGTGTGTGTGTATCTGTGTGTGCGTGTTCAGGCATGCTTGTGTGTGTTTATGTACGGCTGTTTGCCATAGTCTCAAGTGTTGCTGCTGAAGCTGTCGTGTGAATTACAGTGTCGTGTCCATCTGTGTTATGGTAGCTGCATGTCTGGAGATACTTCATACTTCTGTGTGAAAGAGTTATAGCTTAGCAACAGAGATTTTGTGTCTTGACTTCACAGCTACACACTATGCTGCACAGCTGTTAATGTGGAACTCTGCTAAAAATGTAAGTGGACCTGAGGTCAGGGCAGCTACGTGTGAAGACTGAGAGGACCTGTGACTTAAAAGCTTGGGCTGCTTTTGTTTTCACGTCGAAGTTTCCCGTGCCCATGGAGACTGCTGAAGGGGAGGAAACACCAGGGAAGCTGGAGAAGTGTTCAGTTATATTGTCTTTTTAAGTCACATAAATGTAGCTGCTGGCCGTCTGTCGCAGAGAGAACTGAAACTCAACTGTTTCTCCTGGTATTGATCGCACAGCACTTTCTCCCTTGTCGCGAGCTCAGTGTAGCGACAGCCGGCAGCTGCAGTTAAATAATATGTGGTGGAGCTACAGACATGCCGCGGCCTACAAATCATATTCTCCAGGTGTAAGGATATATCCTCATCATTTTCAGTGGAAATTACCTTTCCCAATGAAATTATTACTCATATGACATGATTGCATTGCATATCATTCAACCCTACTTGACCATCTAAAACACATTTAATCAGTTTTACTGAGGTGGCATCAACAGGTGTAATTTGACACTGAGCTATAAATCATAGCACACATGTATGATTCCATCTTAAGAGTATGCGAGAGGACGTGTGTGTGGTTTGATCCAACTCTTTTGTGTTTTTTACCCCTGAAGGCTCGAGCAGCTCCAGCTCCTCTCCCTCCTCCTTCACCTTACCCCCTCTCTTCTTACCCTCCATTTACCTCTTTCACTACTCCCTCTGCTCGCTCCTCCTCTTCTCCTTTTATCTTTTATCTTCTTCCCACTGTTCTTTCTCCTTCACTGTGCATCACTACCCTACAGGCATCCCTTTAGTGTTGGCTGGCATGCTGGTGAGTATTTTTTTTTTTTTTAGTGTTATGTAACTAAATTTAGCGTGTTTGAGTCACGCATTAGGCCATAGGTCGTGGTCTCAAAGTGACAGCTTACATTAATGTGCACCCCAAGGCTCACCATTCACTCTTAGTCAATTTGTGATGCACTGTTTTGTGTGTGTGTATATGTGTGTGTGTGTGTGTATGTGCGTTTGACTTTATCTCATGTGAATGAACAAGTGCACGTGTCTGTCTCCACCTCATGACCATCTGCCTCGTCGGGTGCAAATGTAGGCTACATGTTAGTTAGTACTATATGTACGTAAGCCAGCGAAAGAGAAAGGCTCTGTGTGTGTGTCTTTGTGTGTGTGTGTCTGTGTGTGTTTTATGTTTACAGAATGTACTGTCATGCAAAAGGAATCCGCTCAGATAACCCACTAGTTTGTGTTCATACGTATGTCTCTGGTTTAAAGTGAATGTTTGAGTGTTCCTATCCATTCATTTGAGCGTGTGTGTGTGCGAGCAGTGGGAGTGTCTGAAGATATCTCACCAGCAGGTTTTAATGATGGAGAGGGAAGGTGACGAAAGGTATGAGTGAGGGAGGTCTGATTTACTGTAAACTGCTGTGAAGGCTGTTCTTGCAGCATGAAACACAATACATTTTTCTCACATAAAATAAAAATCAGTATTAGTATCTATTGTTAAAATAGATAAGAAATGAAAATAAGAAGCATCAGAAGTTGTTAAATTGTTGTTTTTTTTTTTAAATGTAGCTAAATTGTTAAAAGTGGTCAGAGGTTTACTCGGTGGACTGACACTGTATGTTGTAGAATCAGAATAATTTATACCTGTGCTGTTGATTAAAAATGAAAATACAGTAAAACTAAAGAAAAGACATAAAACTAAAAGTGTCTGTGTCACTTATATTGAAATGCAAAATGCGTCCACTCTTCAGAGTAAATGGCACCCTGCTTTCATGTGCATATTGCAGGTAAAATGAATCACGGCATAATCTCACTAGTTCTGTTCATTTTGTTGTTCATTCAGTGAATTGGAGTAATTTACTCCATCTGGGCCATTCAAGTGTGTGTGTGTGTGTGTGTGTGTTTGTTTGTAAAAGAGTCTTCAGCCCAGGCGGCTGCTCTTTGTGTGTGAGTCTTGCTATCATCTTCAAATAAATTATGCATCAGTAGCAGCGCTCCATGTGCATACAACCATGCTGGCAGCTCTTTATGTATGTATTTGTATATGTGTATCTTATCTTGTGTGTTTGTGTGTTGTCCATATGAGAGTGAGTCAACAAATGCAACGGCACATGTTGTGTGTTTCATGTGTTTTTTTGACCCTGACCCTGTGATTAACTCTAGCTTTTCAAGTCTGGAAAATGATCACGAGACAGAAAGAGCCAGCAGCCAAAAGAGACATGTCTCTATTTTTAAATCTGCACTTTTGTCACTGTACCAGCATCTCGCTTTCCATACGGATTCAACTCTGCTTTTGTCCCGTTTTCTGTACAGATGTTGATGTGGGTGACGTTCTGTACTTCAGCTGCTCACTCAAATCATGCAAAAGTTTCAACAGCAGCATAAATACAATACATCAACGTATACGCACAGAGGACTGGCTAAACGAGTGGACCACGCTCACTTACTAACAAATGATACTGTTAAATCTTAATACCTGTAAATATACTGTATACACATATAAATATAAGCAGACACCATAGAAACCTTTGATTTAACTCAGAACAGTTCCATGATGATATGGCATAATATCAGTGCAATAACATGGAAGCTTGAATATTCTGGCCAAAGGCTCGACACTCCAACAAAAAAATTAAAAAAACAGATAAGTGACATTGTGAATAGGTTCTTATAATTCACTTTTACGCTGATCTTAGTAAGAGTGCCTTATAGGGCTAAAGCTACTCAAATTATTCTCAGTGTAGTTACACTTGAACATCCCTAATGTTGCTTCCTCTGCTTTGCTTTTCATCATTTCTATGTTGCAGATGTCAGAAAAGGCCTCAGGACTGCTGTGTGCATGCATGTGTGTGTGTGTGTGAGACTATCATTTTATAAATATGTGTTGTGAAATAATGTGAGGATTCTTCCTGTTTTAGTTTTTGAATTCTTTAACTTACGCAACACACACAAAATTAAAAAACACAAAAAACAAACTCTTGGCTACTCAGAGGTTTCCGTGTATCAGGGCAGGTCTGATACAGAGAGGCGTTTGTCATCACTGCATGTTTGGAGAAACAGCAAGTCATATCACTGCTTTATCCAAGCACTGGCCTCACCCATGAAAGATGTTCCTGTTGACTCCTCTGGCCTGTGTGTGTGTGTGTCTGTTTGTCTGTGTGTGTGAGCGTGCGTGTTGGAATGTCTTCCTCACTGAGACGGCAGCTCGCTAAGTGGCCCTTGACCTTGTCGAACTGCAAGTTGAGGGTCAGAGGCAAGGGTGTAAGCATGATGTGTGTGTATATGTGTGTGTGT
>OMNW01019546.1:34092-56329 GCA_900303245.1 Selene dorsalis | reverse complement strand
CATAGCAACAAGGATAACTAGCCAGCATTTAACTCGTGACATGCTAGTAAAAGCTGCCAATTGTGCTCTTAATTTTACAAAAATGCTTTCATCCCCAAAGTGTCAAGCTCACTTTATTCAACAGACACGTACTCTTATGATTTGTCACTTTGGCCTGATGAGCAGCTTTTTACCTCGTGCAGTATATGCAAAGAATTAGCATAATTGTATTTTGTTTTCGTTTGCATTTTGCTCCATGAAAAATACATTTCATTCATGGGGATTACAGCATGTGACACTATGAATGAATACATCAATTACTTGCATAGTTTTTTTTTTTTTTATTAAGTGTGAAGACGTGTGAGGAGCTTCTTGGAAACGGTTTTTCACCTCTTGCCTTCCAAAAGACAAGTGTGAACTACAACCTTCACTGTGACATGTGTGTCAGAGGGTTTGCAAGTTGTCAACAGGTGAGCTATAATGTGATGCTTGGTCTGTTTGCTAGCACCAAGGTATCACAGGCTCCACAGATCCATGATTTAACTGCAGTTTGTGCTCAGCAGAACAGTTCCCTTTGCAGTGGGTAATATGAGTGAGTCTTAAAACCACTGTAGTCTTGTTGCTGCCAGTATAAATTGTCCACACAGCCTTTAGGCCAATTTAAAAGCTTACTATACTTACTAGAGAATTAAGGATAATAGTTTTTCCAATGGACTGTCATATTAATAAAAACATATATATACTGCCTGAATAGTGCCATGGAGTGTTCTGGGTTAATACAAGGCTTTCAATGAACTCTTTCTACTTCTCCAAAACCCCCAGTCTCACTGGTCTCTCGTGAAATCATCAGTTGTTTCGACTTATCCTTGATTCTTTCTCTGGAGTTGTTTCACTTCCATGTTAAATTGTGCAATATTTCTGCGGTGACAGCATTTTATTGAGGCCCCGCTGTGACTTTATCCCATTTACAATAAAAAAGTGTAAATTTGCTATACATCCTGCACGGAAATGTCAAATGGATCAACTTTAAAACTTGTTGTTGAGATAAACACTGAAACCACACACTGCAACTCATGTAGGTGAATAGAAGTACCACTGAAATAAAGAGTTGGGCTTATATGAACTTCCTGCCGATATATGTTTGTGGTTATGCTGATTTCCCGTTTGTCTTAAACTGACCAATCAGCAAAACCTAAAATATGAGGTTGTGAATATATCCTGCATTAATGTTATATGCAGGAAACCCTACGAAAAAATACTATATATATACACACCCTTCACTGTTTTTATTAACATGCACAAGTCTGGTGTCTTATGCTGTGCTCTTATATGATTGTGGTGGAGTAGATTTATCCTGCTATGTGCAAAGACTCTGTGCTTATAGAGTTATTTTGGGAGCGCTAGGACACCCAGACACACAAACACACCCCGTATACACAGTCACAGTGAAGCAACCACAGGAGCACATGTATGCGTAGACACACAAGTAAACACACAGGCACATACACATCCTCGTCCAGATGTTGTTTTGGAGCTTTTCACTCTCTCTGTTGCTCAGCTTTGCCTCACAGCCAGCCAAGTGTGTGTATCCATGTTTAGATAAATACATACTGGCTGGTAGAGGTGTGTACCTCACATACCATGTCTTCTTGTTTAATTGAATACTTGCAGCATGCGGTTTACAGTGCACATGGGCCTTGCACTGGCACCGAGGGGCCACCTGCTTAGTCACAGTGCAGTAGGTCTACACTGTGTACAGATCATGTAATGAATCATATGGTGAAAAAAGACTAATTCTCATGCACATACTGATGTGTTTAATGTGCATGTCATGGTGCTCTATAACCATAAATATGCATGGAAGCACAAGCTGACACACGAACAATAAATGTCCTTACACAACTGCCAGCATGTATGATGGATATTATGTGCTGTCTTACACGATGGGCTCGAAGTTTAATTGCACAACACATGACAACAAGCGTCTCAGGGGACTTATATTCTACCTAGTAAAGTTCCTGCTTGATGGATACAATCAAATACTGTGCACACACCACCACCACACTCTGTTCTGTATCCAGAGACACCTTTGCAGCAGTTTTATAAAACAACTAGACTGCACCATAAAATCACAGCGTTATTCTGCTTCACCATCGACCTCTCAGGTGTTAGGGTTAGGGGCCACTGGGTGGGCTTGGCATCCTACTAGTGCCCCTTTGAATGGAGCTTTTCATCCAAATGGGATTTCCCAACTATTTAGAGCCTATAAAAGCGTCAAGCCGTGTTTTGTGCCTTGTGCTTTCACTAAGGCGGAAAAACTGTGATTTGTGGTATCTGATATGTGACAGTATCTCCCGAAGATCTGGAAGTGAAAATACCACATTCCCAAGGCCTTTTCTTTAGTTTTAGATTCCTTTTAGGGGGGCTGGTTGGGGGCCAGCCTCTATATTCACTGACACTTTAACCATCAGTGTGGAAGTGGTTGAATGACCCAGGATCAGGAACAATTTATCTTAAATCTCCTTTACAGTCACATCTGGCCCCAAACAGGAAGCTGCCAAAAGCTGCACACTCATGAGCAATCAGCAATTGTAGCGATATCATCACTGTTGCTTTGTTTCTGTGGTAGATCCATGGATAAGATATACTGCAGCACATCCCACAGGGAGACAGTGGAAGTGGTTACGTAAACAAAAGGATACTGAATCACTTCAGATTATTCTATCAACACTTTAAATCATGTTTTTAACATTGCATATATATTTTTCTTCTTAAATACTTACTGTACAAGAGAGTATATATTTTGTCACATGTCTTTGTACATATAGATATAGAAATACACTTATTTCTTTATTTTTATTCTATATTTTTATTCCTTACTTTTGCTTGTTGTTTACTTGGCTGCTGTAACAAGTGACCCTCCCATAAATGGGATAAATAAATAGTCTTAGGTCTTGTGTCACTGCAAAGAACATTTCAATGTTTCATTGACCAGCAGTGTGAACCAATACCCGCTACATCCAAAAGCCAGCTTGTCGTCGGTGCCCTGCACAAAAAAAGTCCTCGGTGCTAGATTGACTGTCTCTACCATGCGCAAATTCCCATGCTCTCCCTGATAGCGGTGTCACAGAGGGCAGGTTGCTGCACGAATCACCCCGCTGTCTGCCCAGAGGCACCGGCGCATATCCCTTGTGTCAATTTTCTCCAGGAAATCTCAGGATTTTCTGTCACAGAAAAAGCAGCTACTAAAGAAGTAGCTGCACTCTAATGAAAATGTCAGCCACTTTTAAGCTACACGATATAATGGGGACGTGTATAAACAATACACCACATTTGAGGACATTTAACGTGTCATGTCTACACATTTTGAAGTTTCCTCTTGTTATTTAGCACCATTTTAGGTAGGGTTATGGTTTGGATTAAAGTTTAGTCAGTGGAGTAATGACGTGGCTTGAAATGACACATGGACCGCAAAGACATGTGATAACAAACAACAGGACTTCAGAAAATGGTATGCTGTTCGTACACACAAAGGGTGATACTAGGCCGGCTTTTGAGAGGATGTTTACTAAACTGAAGCCTCAAACTCTCAGTTTAACTTTGATCTTACTGTATCTGAGTGGAAGCAGCCTCCCGAGCAACATTTGAAGAACCACAGTTGTTGCAGGGCATCGTGTCTGATTGCAGGTTTAATTGGTTAAAGCGACTGGGTGACATCTCATCCACTTTCACTGTCACAGCTGCTCAAAGGCCGAATGAGGAAATCAGATCTGAGAGCAACTTTTGTCGTGAAGGGTCTGAGGGTATGACTGTTGTCGGTACTTGCGGGTGCATGCACAAGCGTGTGGGGGGCAGGGGACACACACACATTCACACAGGACACGAGGGAGAAGGGGGAGTGTGTTTCTTGCTACAAAGAGGGGAGGAGAAGGGAGGAGACCTGCCCACTTGCGCTCTCTGAAGCCTGAATGCAGTGATATAGAAAAGTTGGTGGGAAGTCAGAGAAAATAAGTTGCTACTTTAAGAGAGCTGTGGGCTTGGGCTTGTTTCTCATTGACTCTATTTTGGACATTTGTTCAGAATTAACAGGGAGCTGCTGGAAGGTTATAGGTTTAGTGATATTTTATGAGTGAAAAGATGTCTGATTCTGGAGTCAGTCCACACTTGGAGGGAATTATTTCTGACTTTGAAGGTTTGTAATCTGTTTTCCACTTCTCTGTCACTCATGATGATTATTTATCAAAAGAAACAACATCTGTCAGGCATACTCTGTTTGCGTGTTGTACTAATATCTACCAATGTCTTCTCACTGGGTGTGCAAATGTGCTGTGTGTGCATGTCTGTAAAGTATTTAGTATCATGTATTCCTCAGCTTGTGTGTGTGGTTGTGTCTGATTTGTACTGTGTTAAAAACAGGGTGTTGGGCATATTCCAGCCAAGTCCTGTAGACCTATCATCTGTTATTGATTATGCCCATGTTATGTCAATAATAGAAATAAACGCAGCATTGACACCAGCACTATTCCAGCACCGGAAGGCTCTGAGAGGGAGAGAGTGGAAACCTCAGCTCTAAGAGTTAACATCTGTCTAACCTCTCATACAGCATTCACAATTGTGTCTCTCTTTTGTTTTCTAAAACAGTGTGAAGCTGGCATGAATTCCCTTTGTCCTCCTTTTACTCTGCCATTCTGTCTTTCTTCCTTCCCCATATCTTTCCTGTTCCTCGTCCTCTGCTCAGACCTTCTGCTCCCCTCAGCTGAAATTTGCCCCTCTGTCAGATGTCATGGACTGATGCTGGGAGCTGAGGCCAGAAAGAAGTATATATATTCTTCCTCAGACATTAAGGGCATATCAGTTTTAGTAATCAAGACTTCTTTCCATTATTTAGTCAATCTTTTGTGTTACTGTGTCTTACTGTCATGGAGAGTTTGAAACAGCTGGAAGAAATCTATGCGGGGTCTTAAATACTATAAAAGTGAATTGAAAAGCCACAGCAAACTTGTTTATTCTTGGTCAGACGTCACGTCATACAAACTAGTGTGTTCTGGGCATTCCCCAGGCTTTACTGCTGAAACTAACCTAGTTCTCAGTCAGTGGTGTCCAGACATCCTCATTTGTATTTGCTGATATTCCATTTTAGTTGTTTTAGTTCAACTGGGATATTATGGGCAGATGCAGAAGGAGGCTTATGATAACTATAGTTTATTCAGAGTGACATAAAACGACAATGAAGCCAAATGCACATAAACTCTTAAATGAAGTTAGACTAAGGCCAATACCGGGTCACTCCCTATAATGTATTATCACTAGCTGTGTTCAGTATTCCATAGTGACCATCATGATCTCATGTATGTCATCAGCGGGGTAGTACAAACCAATCTAATGTTTTCATCCAGTATATAAACAATGTAGAGAGAGGTGCATGACAAACACTTGACTGAGTAAATCCCCCTTTTATCCCAGATCATTATGTTTTCCAGTACATTGCACTGCGCTGCATCTCGCTCTGAAGAGGAAATGGGCAGAGGCAGGGTGAGGCATTTTAATTGGTGAGCGCACTAAAGATGTAATAATGCCTCTTTGGATGGACTCGTGTGGGACTATTATGGAAAATGGATGATAGAAACTACCATAGAAACTACACAGCGAAACAATAATACGGCTTTCTGAAAGGTAGAACTGTCTCCGCTGAACCTAAACTTATGAGTCACAAGAGAACAAGCCCAGAATGAGCCCTTATTTGTATATTCAGAGAGGCTTTGTTGAGTCGGACTTGGGCTCCTGCTATGTTTGCCAACCTAAACTGAGCTTTGTGTCCAGTCCAAGGTATTTGGGCTGATTGGCTGTTTAAAGGTGCCATGTTGTTGCTCCAGTGTGGCATGTGGACACAGAGAGGAAATTAACACAGAAATGGGGAGAGTGTGCGAGTGTGGTACGTTTTCTAAACCCGACTCACAGGCCAGTGTGTTATTAAGTTGATTGTGTGCGTAAATACAACACTTTTTTTTACGGTTCTCTGTGGTGCTGTTTGTTCTTAGACAGTCATATGAAACCATGGGTGGCAGGGGAAAAAAAACATGCAAGACATTGCAAATACATCTGTGTTAGTCCAGTTAAATAAAAATGTCATTTTTATACAGTACCACACACACACACAAATATATTCAAACATAGCACCAAGAGACTGCAGCTCAAGCTTGTAACTCAGAATCATGGTCTATACTCAGTTTACTGGCAGCTTCAGTGTGTGATTCATAAGTAAGAAGTGTCTGGTCTTTGGATTTCTGTTTTCTGTTTTGAGGTCATGATGTGTCTTTCCTCATCAGTCCATGTTGCCTCCTGCACTCTCCCTTTCTATCAGGACTTTATTGAGAATCCAAACAATGTGTGTGTCAACAGGTGTTACGTGGAATGCAGCCACTTTCTTTATACCCTCTCTGCTCGCTGATGTAAATCAATCTGGTAATGAGTGAGATGGTCAACCACCGCTTGATCAAAGGAACACAACAAGGTTTTACCTGTCAAAGGTTGAGGCCTAAGGAGCCTGAGGCTAAGCACCAGACCAACAGCTGCCTGAGTAACTGTGTGTGTGTGTTTCTGTGTGCATGTGTGCGTGTGTGTGTGTTAGTTATGTAATTGCCATTTTGTTTATTAGGCTTTATATAACTTCTTTTAGACATCTTGTGCTCTATCATCACCGCTCTGCTCTAAATTGTCTTCCCTATAAATCTCCCAGAATTCCTTTGTGCTGGACACAATATGATGGCCAAACCAGTAGGAACCATGCATTAAATCTGACACAGTGAGCTACTACTACTGCTGCCAGTCGGCATTAGTAAACACAACACCATCAGTGGGCAGTTAGAGGAAGTATGTGTTTGACAGTGTAGCATTAAAGTTTCATCTGACCAAGCAAAATAATGTAGTGTGAAATTCTATCGCTGGTTGTTTGGCCTTGTCAGATGGGAGGTTTGGTCATGTTTTTCCTGGTCTGACCACATTGACTTCAGTCTGTGGCTACTGACATTAGATAGAGTCCACTGTGCATGGATGGTTTCATATAACCAGTGTTTGACAGAGAGTAACTGTCTCACACACTTGACTTATTGTCTGAGGCTTGAATTACAAGACTGATTATGATTTCAAGGCCACTACAGTAAAGTACATCCTTTATTAATTAAAATACTGCTGCAGTGGATTTTCTTCTTGTCACTACAGAGCAGAGCTATATTTTTACAATCTGGACTCTACTTTATACAGTTACAAGTTTAGGAGGTTGCTTAATCATCAAAGTAATCGTGTTTACACGCAAAAGGAAACTGGAGAAATTCACAAAATAAGGTCTGAGTTTTTATTTTACCAACTCAAGAGAGACTCAGACTGTTGAATTCTTGATCTGTTGTTGTTTGACCTGATAATTTGCTGTTGCTGTTTCCTGTTAAAGCAAACTCAGCACTTTTCCCATTTGTTTTTCATTCACTCAAGTCTGTTTGGCGTGGTCCACTCAGTTTCTTGGAAGGTTTTTTATTGTGATACGTCTGTAGGTAGTGTCAAGAATCATTAACTGCAGCACAGTATCAAACATCAATGCTGCATTAGTCAGTCTGGGATTTGATCATGAGGCAATGAAACAGCTTGGATCCACAGAGCAGCTGTGGCAACTCCAAGATGCTCGAAACAACATGTTTGCTTTGAAAAAGTGTTTGAAATTGTACAAATGAGAATTAGTGCTCGCTATTGATTGATTTAATGTAGTACATTTATAAACAGGTGCAGTATAACGTTGTTGTCATTCTAGATGATGTCAGTTAGTATCACATAGCTTCATTTTATCAGGAATTATTAATATTTGCAATAAATGTGACCTGCTTTAACTTCCCCATTTCTCACCCTGCAGTCAGACTGTATCTCCTGTCTCGTTTTCCTCCTTCCTTCCCTCCTGTCTCTGTTTACTTTCCTCCCTTTAACTCCCCACTATCTCTTATTAGTGCATCTGGGCTGAGATGATACTGATTGTTTGTGTTCATTGGTTGGGGATGTCCTTCAGTAAGTGATGACACTGATGATAGAAAGGCAGTGCAGCCTAACACCAGGCTTTATTAGAATAAATGACCATGAACCAAAAAGTAAGGATACAGCTGCCTCCATCTTTGTTTTTGTTGCTCTAGTAATCCTGAACTTTTATTGTCTGTGCTGCATTATCTTCCCACAAGAGACACTGTGAGATACTGGAGACTGAGCAGTGATAGGTAGTGGAGAGACACAAGGAGACGAGACTCCTGGCTGCTGTTAATGAGGTTCCGCTGAGGTAGACTGGACCTCTTGTTTCCAGCTCATAGTCTGGGAATGCTGCTTTCACTGGGAACAATACTCCTTCATCCATCTGTCAGTCCCACACTCATGCACAAATACTGTTCCTCTTGCTCTGTGATGCTGCACATATTCATATTCCTCCTTTACCCCCCCTTTTTTTAAAGAGAGGGAGCCTGAACTACCACAGATCATGTAAAAAACCCCACAGTCTGTGGGAAGAAGCGTGACCCTTAAAAATATAATAAGAGTTGAGTGATCATCTAAGTGAGAAGGGCCTTCAAGTGCAGAGTGATTTAAATCCACTTCTGCTCTTAAATCACTTACACTTGAGCGCATAGTCTCTAAATACAAACAAACAGTCCTCTGTTCTAGTCCTGTGCCCGAGGGCATATAATCACAAAGCAGCCAAGAGCAGAACTACCAATCTAAGATCACTTTACAGGTCACTGGCAAAACAACATCTCGGCACTGCTCTTTTATTATGAAAAAAATTTGCGACCACGGATCCTGATATTTCTTCGTCTTCAGCTTCGGTTTTCACCTTAACAGCTCCTCCAAAATGTAACAAAAGTCTACAGCGAGGGTCAAGAGATGTTGGAGTCTACGCACTTTCCAAAAGTGTTGGGACTCTCAGAGGATGTTAAAATGAATCGCAACACAGTACAGCCTTAGCGTGCATCACAAACGTTCGGCTCCTTATGAAATCTGCAGAGCGATTCTGGCACAGCAGCTTATTCTCTGGCCGGAGTAGAAAGTAGCCACAGCCTTGGACTCCCTCTCTGCAACCATAAAAAACAGGACAGACGAAAGCAAGGGTAAGAAGGACACAATCCAATGGCATTGTGGATTTGGACACCAGAATTTTTTTTATATGTATATCTATCAAAGGCCGGATTGTAAAGCTGTTTATGGCGCCTTATTGGATAATGAACTCAGATCTCATCAGAATTTCAGCACAAAACAATAAGCAATGGGAGTGTGAGAAAATGACTTGAAAGTGGGCTTGAGTGGCTGTTTGTTGTGTGTTTGACACTAAGAGCTTTTGTGTGCGTGTCAAGGGACATTTCACACTTTCCACACATAATGTAACTGTAAAACTATCTGGGGTGACTATAACTAGCCTGACAGCCTTTGCAGCACTTATAATACCTGCCTTTTTCTGGCAAAGAACGCCACAGATAAAAGGTAACTGTGCTTCAAGGTCTAGATAAGTGGTGTTCAGGGAGGGTGGGGAGGTTAAGGAGATTTGTAACACAAATCGCCATAAACTCTTAAGTCGCAAGTGCAGATCTGTTTACATCTGTGGTGAACGAGAACGTCCTTGGTGTGTCCGACTAAGACGAAAAGAGAACAAGACGTTGGCTGTGGCCTGAATTTTTTGGGGAGGGGGGGTTGTATCAAATGTCCAGCATGTAGGAATGAAGCAGCTTATAGCAGTAAATTAGATTAGTGGTGCTGGCTGATGTGTGTGGGGAGACAGCTTTGATGTGATTGTGTTGAGCTCTGCATCCCCCAGCGGAGTTTTAGCTTTATACACAGAGCAGCGGGGCTGGGGCATGGTCCTCCCCCCTGTGGGCGTAGTCGCTTAAAAATAAACACATATACATTCTCGTAACACATGCTCGTTCCCTTTCACAAGCACTTTGAACATAAGTATGTACTGTATAGTTACGCACAGACACGTGCACACTCAGAGACACCACAAGCCACAAACGGATCAAATAATCAGCACTGAGATTTTGGATTGTTGGGAACAGGAGATGATCTTAAGGGTGTGTGTGAGTAGACTGGTCTGACCAGTGTGTCATTATGATAGCAGCTCCGAGCCACCGGCTTGGCGCGGCGACTCCAGGATGTCAGTCGAATTCGAGTCGACTTTGAGTCACTCTTCCCACGGGGGTGATTCCATCCCTCAGCGCCTTCATCTTGGACAGTGCAGCCACTTTGTCGCAACACAACCGAGGGACGTGCCTCCGTCTCTGTGCTCATGTTGCTCACGAGCAGGGAGGCAGGGCTAAATGCTCAGTAGCTTGCATGCATTGTAACATGTCATGAAACACTTCAATTGGCTCTGTGTAAAACCCTAGAATTTTATACTGCAGTGAGCCACACAAGTAGCGCCCAAGTCATGACAAACAACACTTGAATCAACTTCAACATATCACACACTGTAGAGAAGAAACGTGCGTGATGGGGAGTGTAATGCAATCAGATAGGTATGGCTTAATTGGTGGTTCATGCTGCTTCTTCTGTGTTGCCATCAAAATTGCTTCTAAGGCTACCACACCCTGCAACCTCAGTCTCTTTACCACTTGGACCGCTTGTGTTTTTGAAAAACAGTTCTCATTGTTTACTGCTCAGTTAATTGCCATGACCTTTTTAATGAATATTTTATGATATTGTTCCTACTTCCTATAAACAGCAATCTTGAGCCATAAATGGTTTATAAGGGAAAGATGAGCCCGCTTTGGTTGAGAATTTATAAGCCAAGAGTGAGTCAATGGGCTTACAATGTGTCATGTTCTGTTTTATGCTCTGCTGGAAAGTATCTAACTAACTAACTAACTAATGTGCTCAGGTACTTTACACGGGTGTAATTACAGGGTATTTGAATGTTTCCACTTTGTGCTGCATTTTCCTTTATTTTTCACAACTTTTCAGACTTCAAACATAATTTCACTTCACAAGAAGAATGGATTAAACTGGTGGTTACCAAACAATTTGGATTGTGACCCATTACAGCCAAATTTAACAGATGTTTAGTCACAATGACAGTGTTGAGTAACAGTTATAAACAATTATTTTCATCATCAAATGTATCAGTTCATCTGCAGTTATTATGTATTGTCTGAAAATACCGCTCAACTTTATTCAATTTACAATACAGAGAAAAGCTCCAAATCGTTACATCTGAGAAAGTGAAACCAGTGGTGTCCGGTATTCTTGATAAAAAAAATGACTGAAATAATTACCATTTGATTTTCTGATAATCAGTCCATTGATTAATCAGCTGATGTCATGTTGTCTCCTGTACATGCAGCTCTGAAGAGATCCTTTGAGGTGGAGGATGTCGACACTTCATCTCACTCTTCCCCTGGCTCGCGCCGGACAACCAACTCCCCCCACCGTAACGCCATGTCTCCAACCAGCATCTACTACCGTGACCTGGGAACTGCCGCCAACAACAACAACAACCTCAACTACACCCAACCCCGCTCCATCATGGGTGGAGGAGGCTCAAAGACCCCCGAGCCTGTGTCACGTCGCTCTGAACTTTCCATCGACATTTCCTCTTCATCCAACAAGCAGGTGGATAACGTCACCAGCCCCGCCTCCGCACGCTTTGGGACCAACAGCGCCCTGAAACGCCCGGAAGTCCTGGGCCACTCTAAGACCCCCGAGATGAGCCACAAAAGGGAGGTCACTTTTGCCAAGACGCCAACTGACTCCCCAGTGATTCGGCGCAATGAGGGCAACAATAACAACAATGGGACCAGCAGGATCCCTGAGCAGAATCATGCTCGGAAGTTTGAGCCCCCCAGTCCCGGGGATGTACGTAAACCTGAAATCAGCATCACCAGGGCTCCTCCAGAAAACAATGGCCACCACCCAGCTGTGCACCACCCTCATCACCCCAACCCACACCACAACACCATTGTGACCACCTTCCGCTGCTCCTCACCGAACCATGCTGGACGCAAGTCCCCCAACCATGACAGTAAGTCTGCTTTTACCATATATATGTTTAACACATCCTTCTTCCAATCACATCACCTTTTCCTAATTCCCATTGAAAACAACCCTGAAATACTGAATCTTTATGAGAAGTGGTAATTTATTTATCATGGCATTTATTTGGTTATATGTTGACTTCTCTGAGACATGATGTCTTAATTATAATCACCCAGTTCTTATTATTTCTGTCCGTTATCACTTTGCTCCCACTACTGCTAGAAAGTAACAACAGACGCATTTCAATGCATCATCGTAGAAAAACAAATCTGACAAGAATTTAGAATTAAAAAAAAAACCAAAACATTATGATTAGGCATGAGAAATAACTAGGCAAACATTTGAAGCACAAATGAACTTTCTAGAGAGTACAATGTACTTCACCACACAGAGTAGATTAGATAATGTTCTTTGTTAAAATGTATTTTGTGTCTGTTTGTACATTATTTCCTTTGGATCTCAACTAGTATCTCATGAGGTTTTTGGTTTGATGTGTAAAAGCTGAATTGGAGACTACAGAAAATTACTAATGGAGCAGAGCAGTGCTTTAGTACAGTGATTTAGCTCAGTAGCTTGTGGGATTGCTTTAACACAGACTTACCAGTTTAATGTGACAATGTCATCAGTGGAAAACCGTTTAAAGTCAGTGTAATAGGTTATCTTAAGCCCAAATAAAAGCAAATAACATTTTCTTATGTGATGAGGTAAGGGCAACTTTTCACTCTTGGCTGTCACTTGGTTTACATTCAGCCCCCACTGAGAAGAAAACGTCACATTTTCCAGATTTCTTTTCATTTGGACTCATTTGAACTTCTTCTTCTCTAACTTCATGTCTTCCTGCTCCTTCACCACTCACACTGACCCCAGTATCAGATCTCTCACTAAGAAAAAAAAAGGCCAGTAACAGGAGTGGCTTGTTTGATTAATCTGATGTCTGGATGTCTGTCAGTAATACAAGCAACCATGTCCTTGGAGGCCTGTCTGTCAGTAGGAACAGCAGACTGTCTGTCTGTACTTGTGGTAATCCATGTCTGTTCTCAATGCAGAATTGGAGCCGGGGTGGTTTTTGTTATTGATGAAAGCATGACCTTGGCAGCACCAGAACAGTAGTATGGCAGTTAAATAGAGATGAGTGTTACAGTTGCACCCAAACTATATGCAGCAGATAGAGACAGACTGTAGTCCACAGGGTAACATGAGTTTCTGTGATGAAGCTTGCGTTATATGATGCAAAACGGTATAATGTTCAGTCGATTCTTAGTTTTGACACTGTAAACTGGAGTGATGTATGTCACACACACACACTCACTTATAACCCTCTCTCGGTTCATCACTATGAGCGACCTCTTACACATTGTTTTCATGTTGTTTTTTGACACATTGTTATTGTAGACAGCAGCAAAACATTTAATTTTGAAAAGACAGATGATTTTTCCACCTAAACCTTCTTCAAGAAAAAATGCATATGCAGCCAGTGTGTGTGACACTTTTTTCCTGCTGCCTAGCTTGTATCCAGTGATTAGCTCCTCTCTCCAAAAAAATGTTTTAATAATAGCCGTTGCTGCTCTGAGTGCTATTTATTTATGTGTGCCTTTTGTCATGAAACTTGATCACAAACCGACCATAAAAAGGGAAAACTGTGTTGTATTGGACTGGATAATTCGGTGTCCCTGTATCCCTTTTAACCACATTGCCAAGTACTTTAAAATTAGCTCTTGATGAAACATAATGATGGGTCTGTTTTGCTGATGATTTTGGCCATTTGATGTTACATAATCATGGTTTGTACTTTATACTGGCTCTAAGCTCAAATACCAACAAGCCTCTGATATACTGCACTTTGTCATTTCATTGATTTCATAGGCACATTTCCCACAGTACATTCAACCAGTCTCAAATGCTGTGTGTCATGTTCCTGTAATGTTTCTACTGCATTTATCCAGCATTTCTCGTCTGTGTCCCTGCTGAAGGTTTTAAATACCTCTCTTCGAAATTATGGTGGTTATAGCTACTTATTTGTCCACAGGGAAACAAAACAATGGGGGTCTAAGTGAAAGGCAGTCTATTCGGAGGGTCAATGTATTATAGTGACAGATTTGAGAACACTACAATGTACCTGCCACAGTGTCATAACTAAGGCATGAATACACTTTGTTCTGTTGGCATGTGTGGAAAACGTTGATACAATTATGTAATGTAGGATTATGAAAAATCTTAGTTGTTGGAAAGTTTACAAGCATATTATCTGTTTCCATACATCTGTCAACATGTCACGAGTCTATTTGATAAGCTGCCTTCCTGCTCCGTTCAGATTTTCCAGGAGGAAATGACATCACATGTCATCTGTGCGCGCACATACACACACACACACTCACATATAAAGTATCCTGTGCTTCCTTCCGTGTTCTGTCAGCGTGATTGTTTTCCCTGCTGTGTGACCTCACTGCAGTGCGCTTCCTGTCTCTGGGGTCATGTGATCTGCGTCGGACAATTTCCTAGCCAATATCCTTCTTTACTTTGATGTAGGCGTCACAGCGGGTGAGACACACGGTGGTATTGGTGTGAAGGGTCAGAGTGAAATGAGATCAGGACACGTGTACACAGAAGGTAAAGTGAACTGTAGTTGGTGGTCGAGCACTGACTGACACGTGTACTTGTAGACATGATGCTACCAGATTTCTCACATTTGTGTGTACCATTACCACACTGTTCAGCATCAGATGTCCTCAGTGTCCTCAGTATATATTGAATCTTGTGTGAAAGCTATTTTTTATAAACTCATTTTATAGACAAACACCTCCTGAATTTATTCCATCTGAGGTCTGGTCACAGACTCAAGGTCTGTGGCCTCAAGATAAATGAATATGAATGAATATGTCAAGCTGAATTTCAGAGAAATGTGGATAAAATGATACACAAGACATTTTGAATTTTCCATTTTGTATAATGTGAAGCCATCAAATAGATTTTAGCACTTTGCTAAGTTTAATTGTGACATAGCTTCTGGTGCTGGTACACTTGCAAGAATCTACAGTGTGCCTTAAAAAATGGATGTGATAAGTGATGCTAAATTGCTGGAGCATATTCAGGGAAAACGACAAAGAAAACCTGACCATTAGGTTCACTTCTGACTGCAGACACTAGACTCGTTCTGATTTTTATCTGCTCTACTCCTGTGTGTTGAGCCAGACGGGGAACGTTATCTTGACAGGCAGGCCTGCTGCTCATCAATCCATCAAACACTGCAGAACCAGCTCTATCTAACATCTCTAGACAGAAAAGCCAAGGCCACCTGTGGTCAGAAATGGCACATTTTCTTATCACTTGTCAGACCAGCTTTTAAATGAGAAACTTTGTTTCACACAGAGACCCCAGTTCCTTTCCATCCCCTTTTACTTAGTAGCATAGTGATAAGGAATAACATGCAAAATAAGGGATAAAATACCTGGATTTGTGTCCATTGTTGCATTGTTTTATTTGAGC
The DNA here is from genome assembly GCA_900303245.1 of Selene dorsalis. Taxonomy (NCBI): domain Eukaryota; kingdom Metazoa; phylum Chordata; class Actinopteri; order Carangiformes; family Carangidae; genus Selene; species Selene dorsalis. The sequence continues at coordinate 40,822 of OMNW01019546.1, read as the reverse complement.
ATAGAAACAAAGAGTTGCCCTGATCACACAGAAAACAGACCTCTTATGCAGTAACTACAGTGTAGAGGGGTCCTTATATAGAGGGGCTGACCATAAATAGTGTAGTTATCACTGGGATAATGCGAACGGGTGGGTTATCTCCGGGGTCACATGCAGTAACCTCATTTAGTAGCTCCCTTATTGCTTTATTGTGATAAGGGCAACAGTGACAATATGTCTTTCCACCTCAGTTGTTACAGCACACAAAAAAAGTTGAAAGGAAATCAACGGTATACCTAGCTCTGCTTTCAGCTATGTGTATTTAAAGGGTACTACTGAGAAGTCATTTCACGTGGTGCCATTGTGTCCAGTCTTCCTGTTGTGATGGTAAAGAACAAAAGAGATTATCCTCATGTCAAATGAGCAGATGTTGTATGCTCCCTAAATGAACAGATTATCTCGTAGTACATTTGTTTTCCTAATTGATGTGTAGTCATTATGGAAGACGGAGCAAGTAAGCCATTCGTCTCTTATTTGGATTGACCTTCTGAAAGTGGAGAGGTGGGGCCAGTGGAGGGCAGCGAGTGATTTGTCTCTGCCTGTCCATAGGTCAGGAAGGGACGCGCGCACACACACACACACACAAACTATACACTTTCTTTTTCTTAAATTTTTGTCTTGCTTTTGTTGTCTCTCAGCGACACACCTACACATGCACACAAACATGCGCTCACACACACACAGGCAGCCTCAGGCAGAGGCATATCCGAGGTCAGTCCTCTCCCAGTGTAATTACTCTGGACTGATCCCAGACCATTACTCAGTGTGACCTGTTGGCTAATTACCCAGGGAAAAAAAGAGACAGGCAAAGAAAAAGAAAGCGAGATTGCTGACATGCTTTTAGGGGTGAGGGGGGGTTGGGCTGCCGCTGACTAAGAATAACATCATTTGGAAGTTTCATATGAGGCTGAGCAGTAGTCACACATGTTCAGATGTCCTCAAAACAATCCGAAGGCTTTGATCTCTAATCAGAAAACACAGTCCCTTTAGCGCTGTTTGATAGAATTACATGTTTAGAGCACTCTTGTTATGGTTGGGCAACAATTCAACATTATTGTCTATTGACTTTCAGCACATTAATGTCATCATGCCATTGGGCTATGAATTTCTCTGTCTAAATTAATATTCCAGAGCAAGGTGCAATTGCACTGAGGAGAAGTGATTATTGAAGTTTTTGTTTCACTCAAATAAAGAGCCTGGGCCTTTGTAATACCTAACAGGGAAACACTGTTTGTTATTTTGAAGGTCAATTTGGTCATCTTTAAAAAAAAAAAGAATGATTAATATTGTGATAATAATCCCACGCCACCTGGGCCTGCTCTGTGTTGCAGACAGTACTTGGCACAAGGCGCTTACCTTGCTCAAAGACCATTTCACAGAAGCTGTCATGTAGTTAATCAATGAGCTTGTTACAATTTGGTCATGGAAAGGTTTCCATTTGAAAATAGTAAGGCCCAAGTATTAATGACCCAGAACCAGAATCACCACCACTTCTGTACATTAAGGCCCATTACCTTGTACCTTGAGCTGCATGATGAAGTCAAGACAATTCTCCTCAGACAAGGTGGTAACATTGATATCCTTGTAAGATTTTGCAGCTTTGTCATAAATTCATGTATTGTTGTCTGGTCATGTGTCAGACAAATTGCAACTTTTTTCCCCTCAAATCTAATTTATCTTTCACTTCAGACATGCTGGTGGTCTTACAAGTGTCCCTGATTGTGTCTCGACTCTGCTGCCTAATATTGTGTAGTTTTGCATTCTCACATTAATGAGCTTTTAAACTGCTAACTCTGTTTTTTTTTGGTTCAAAACTGTCCTACAGTGAGTACTGTAATGTCACTTCTCATTAACTTGACTGACTCCAAACTGTGGGTGTGCTCCCTATAGAAGCCACTAGGAGGCAGTGTGTGACAGGTTAAATCTCGTTTGACATTAAACCTGGCTGGCAGGTGAAATAAACCTCCTCTTCAAAGTCATATTCATTTACAAATGAAATTATTGCTGTGGGTCATGTTTAATAAAACTGCATCAGACAACTCCCCGGTCTGAAGGGAAGTACATTGGTTTAATTGCATGAATCAGCATGCAGATGTCGGGTTTCTCCCTGTTGCTATCTTATGAAAGATTTTAATGCTACAGTATATCACTAGGAAAGGCACACATTCAAAACAATGTCATGTAGCCTTTTGAAGTGTGTGTGTGTGGACACTAACAAAGCAGGACTTAAAAGGGAGGAGGGGGGTGGAGGAGCTGAGAGAAATGGGAGAGGGGCAGCCCCTCTGCCCCAGATAAATAGACACACAAACACGCTCACTACACATACACACACACACGCTGAGTTCCTCTCTTCCCAGATAAACTTTCGGAAGTTGGAGTTTACATTGAGCATCTGGGGGAAGTCAAGGGTTAAAGAAGTTTCCCACCACTGCAGAGAGACCTTTGTCCTTTTTTGTCGTCTTGCCAAATCCCACATCTGCAGTAAACGCTTGCTCTTCTATCACTTTCTCCCGCATGCTGTGACACTGACACACTCTGACACATTTTAACTTTATTCAATGTAAAGACATCTACATTTAAGCACCGCACTTACTCTCAGAAACGCTTGTCACGCACACACAAGCTCATAAACCACCACATTTGTTGTAGTACTTCCCCATCTCTATCAGATGAATGACAAATAAGAGGATATGGCCAATCAGAGCCTGATGAAGCAAACTGAGATAACGTTTAGTTTTATCTTAATTTATCTGGGCCACGTCCGGGTGAGTCCTCCCTCGTGTTTATGAGACTCTGCTGTGGCTCCTTTTTTCCAAGACACTGATGGGAAAATCATGTCTTTTATCTTGGCCATGAAGACTTAGAAGAAGAACGATGAAGAAGCCTCAGTCGTGCCGGGTCATGAGATGGGAAAAACACTATGCCACCATGTGTGAGCGATATTTCTTTTTCTTTTTTGCGTCATTAATCAAACATAGCCTGTTGCCAATTCAGTTCAAGACACTTTATTTGTCTCCATGGAGCAATTTAAATGGCAAATAGAGTACGCACAAAAATCACAACACAACCACAAAAAGAAATGCATAAAAACGCAACCGCTATAAAACAAACTGTTAACATTAAAACAATATGACAAACATGAGTGTGAAAACAAAAACATGTAATATTATAATGATCAGAATGACTCTACTCGGAAAAAAATAAAATAATACATTTAGAGTCGAAATCCGCTTTATGCAAAGATAATCTAAGGGCAATGAAAACCTGTGTTATACAGAATGCGTGCAAATATGACACAGTAAGTATATTAGCATGGGTAATATAGGGCTGGTCAAATAGACGAGCATGGCAACTGTTTTTCATTGGTGACGACACAGTTTGACATATTCACATTTTGAAATTAGGTGAGGGAAGTTGGTACAACTGTCCTCGGCTCTATTTGGCCGTCTGCAAAGCAGTGGGTTTATGTTTCCACCCAGAGAGGTTTTAATGAAGAAGAGTGGCTCATGTGAAGTAACTTTTTCTCCACATACATACTACTGCTAATGATGTTTGGTCCACTTGTTGACTCATACAGGGCATACTGGATAATAATTGTTTTGTGTGTGTGTGCGTGTGTGTGTGTGTGTGTGTGTACAGACAGATGGCCATTTGTGCTACAGTCCTGCCATCTGCTACAGTGAGTGGATGAGAGGGTAGAGGGATGCATTTGTGAGGGTGTGTGTCTGTCTGTAGTCGGCATGCATGGAATATGAAGAACGAGAGGGTGTAGCTTGGTCCCTTATGTTACACCATCTACAGCTGAATTGCAGTTAAGTGTTTGTCTTACTCTACAGTGATGTAGCAGCTTGTCGCCCTTTCACATCAGCTTGAAGCTGGTATATTGTCTCACGATCTTGACTATCACTGTACTCACCGTCTCTCCCCTGTTTGTTTGGTCATGACGACTTGTGCAGCAGATCAGACTAGCTTCTAACTAGCTAGTAGATTCCTCATGAATAAAGCTTAACTCAACTTATTACAGGAGGCAAAACCTCTGGCCTGGACTAACTATTTTTTGAGATTTAAGATTTGTTTTATTAAATGATCTAAAGGCTAAAGAATTCTGTGGGGATGCAGAGCTCTGAGTACTAGAATACACTCAGAATAAAGTTTATTTTTCCTTAAATTGAAATGAGATCAAGGCAGAGCTTAAAGATGCAGGACACATAAAAATGTGTTTTACTATGGAATAAAAATAAGATAAAAATGTAAATGGTTAATGGTCCACTGAGCTGTGATCAAATGTAGTTTCAATGCCATTTGCAGTGTTTCCAGGCCGTCAGCTCTGTACATGTGAAACCCAGCCATGGAAATCTCATCTCTGTTTCAGTAATGAAGCACTGCAGCACTTAAACAGCACTCTGAAAAAAAAAAAAAAAACACTTGGCATTTTACTGTTAAACATAGAATTTGGTAACAGTTCAATGCAGGCAAGTAATGCATATCGTTTCTGGTATTAATCTTTGTCATCTCTGAAAGGCTGAAATATCCTCACCTTTCTCTCCCCACAGATTAATGTTAGCCAAGCAAACCTTGTGCACATGTGCTCCTTAGCTCCTCAGCCTTTACTGAATCGTTAAGTCTTAACTTTGCAGTAATTGGCACAGACTTTACGGTGCAGTGCTGATCTGTGAATGGATCTTGTGCCATAACTGAGGTCTGCAGTAATGATTTAGGGACTTAGAGAGTATAAATGCCCCTTCAGGGGGGTTATTGGCAATGAGTGTAGCTGCCTTAAAGAACACCATGAAAACCGTGAAAAACCTTAGCAATGCAGTTTGGAGGAGCTTCAGGTGAACTCCCACCCTTAGCTTCGATGATGCAAAGTGCTTTGTGATGCAGAGCAGACCACGGACATCAAAATCTCTCAGGGAAATTGAGAAAGCGCACGCAACAGACGATTTGGGGGAAAGGGTAAGTTATCACAGCTGAGTTTCTATGTGTTACCTATTGTAAAACTAAAAATCTAAATTTTGTGATAGACCGAAGGGTTTTTTGTTGATTGCTATGTGTAAACACATTTTAGATGTCAGACCAAATGACCAGCCAACGAATGGTTCATGATAGCTAGCTCCAAGCATGAAAACTCTCTCTCTCTCTGCTTCCTTGTCTCTGCACATGGAAGGTTTCTATTAAAGATAATTAGCACCATAACTTGGTTAGATGTTTCTGGAAGACATGCAGTGACCGCACAATGGGTTTAATCACAGAGCTCCTTCCGCTGTCTCTTCGTTTCTGGAGTGGAGTCATCCCTGTCCCTCGCCCCCACACATCCACAGAGGGGCCAGGGATTCCCCTGAAGGCCGATCCCATGGAGTTGCTGTGTTTATTGTTCATCAGGGAAGACTTTGACTCCAGAACAGCAGAAATAGACAGTACATTGTGGTGTGTGTGCATCAGGAAGCGTAAGCAGTCAGACTAGCTCTTGGTCATCTACTGACCGTAACAGTTATTTAACATTGAACAGCAGCTGCCATTAAGATAAAACTTTAACTGGGAGGTATCCCGGAGCTTTCTCGCCTTACCACATCTTTTTGTTCTCGTTAAACTCTGGAAGAAGCAGATCGAAGAGGGCTGACAGTGGAAATGGCTTCTATTTGCAGTGAGACATACAACAACCACGAGATGGAAAATCTTTGTGAGTATCTGTGTATTGTGTCCCTGGGAGAGCTCAGATGTTGTAGTCTATCACACTGCACAGGCAGGAGGGATGGCTGGTTTCCATTAAGGCCAATCAAGTTGAGGCATGGTGTATCTTCTTCAGATGGGGATGTGGGAGAATGGACGCACAGAAAGGAAAAATCCCAAGATGCCAGTTGAATATTTTTCTTTCTTTCTATTTCATTGCAAACCCCATTGTTTAGCTGAAAAACAACTGCTCAGGAGACAGGATTCAGCGCTTCCTCTCAAAATGCTTGTTTCACTCTCTTGAGTTGAAGAAACAGCTTCTTGCCTGATTTATTTTGGAAGCAAACAATGCTTTTATAGAAAACAGGGCTTTGTTTGAGCATGTGGTACTTGACAGCAGCAAAGGCCACGCATACTTTTTCTTTCTGAGTCCTCAGTGGCAGCTCTCTACATTAGGCAGTCCAGCTGAGAAAGCTTTGGTGTCTTAAAATGTGACCAGTTTGTCTTCTTTGCGGCCAGTTTTGTATAAACAGCAAGGACATTTTACTCTGTTAGCGCAGTTAAAAAGTTGATGAAAACACAAACACATGCCTTAGTTATTACAGAAATGTGCAAATCTGAGGAATAAACCGAGAGGACTGAAGTATTTTACTGTCAACATGTGGAGCACCTGGAGATATATACACAGATGAATCCATCTGTACTGTGAATGTATGTTCAGTGATTTCAACCAGAAGGGGGGGGGTTGAGTCAGTCTTGGAGGCCACTTAAGGGTGTTGAGAGAATTCATCCTCGCTCATCACACACATGCTGTCTCCATTTGTACCACAGGGGAGCAGAGCAACCGCAGCAAACGAAACACAACAGGAAGTCTCCAACAGACCCAGATATCTTCCCTGTAGATATACAGGCCAAGCCAGATGTTCTTCCTCTCTCCCCTTCTCCCTCCTGCTCCTTACTCTTCCGACCATCCCCAACCCAATTCCCAATCCCCTCCTCCTCCTCATCCTCCTAACTTTAC
>OMNW01019546.1:7053-25292 GCA_900303245.1 Selene dorsalis | reverse complement strand
CAGTAAAAGAGAAACACACTAAGATGTAAAAATACACACACACACACACACACACACATACATATATATATATATATGTATATAAAACACATATGTAAAAATGTTGTCTCAAATAGAGACCGTGTGGAGTAGTTGTGTAAGTTAAGGTGAGTGGAAGAACAGACATGTCACTTTCTTTCCCAAATCTCAATCCCATAACAAATGACTGGATAACTTTTAAACATATGCTTAGACAGACTGAAGGCAAGAAGGGAGAAAAAAGCTTTTCTGTGCTTTACTCATAAGCATCACTTGACAGAACTCCCATCATGATATCATCATGATATGTTATTTAAAAACTTAAATTGATTAAAAACAACTTATCAGTGACTCATGTATAATTTGTGCCAACTGTGATCTAAGGTAGTTTTGTTTGCCTGACGTTAAAAGGGTTTTATTTATAGTGAAGAACCTCATGACCCACATTTCAGGGGAGTTAAAGGTGGATAAAAGACATTTCTTATCTCCAGTACAAGAGAAGTCTTTGATTAAGACTTGGACATGTTGCAAAAATGGGAGATTCCCTCCTTTATAAATGAATTTGTAAGGCTCTGTGTCTTTATCTAATTCCTGATTTTGGTATGCTGATACATCTCAGTGCAACAGAGTTGAATTTGATGGGCCAGCTACAGAGACTATGAGAAAATATTTAATTATTGTTAAGGTCTCATTTCCTCGCAACTGTATCCTGCACAACAGCTCTGCAGGAATTTCCAAACAATTGTGCAAAAGGCTGCAAAAACATTACAAGTTTAGTACATCCATGATGGCAACATTTGAACTGCATGAATGTAGAACTGAATTATAAAATCCGCCTACTTGGTTCCTTTTGCACAGCATCTGTCATCAACTGCACTATTTAAATAGTTTGGCTCATCAGGACTAATTACACGTTGTACATGCCAATCATTTTATCCTTTCTCTCTGTCTTTGTCTCTTTGACTCGAAGGAGTCGAACAATAACGTTACATACAAATACCTACTGTCTCACATAATTCAAAACAGGGAAGTGGTGATGTGGCATGTGTGGATCGATGGAAACTGCATTGCTTTGGTTTTGAGGGGGTTTCTCAGAAACACAATGAAGCCTTTGTTTCTGGTATTGGCATGCTCAAGTTTCACTCGGTGAATATTAAATGTAGGGTTGGATGTGATGTTCCTGATGGGATTTTGATGACGGCCTTGAGAGGGGGGTGTTGAGTTGTGTGTGAATCTAGAGTAGGTTGTATCAGATCGAAATGAAATGCTTTGTGTCAGTTTTCCAGGGGGTAAGATTACAGGTCAGTTTAAGTAAAAGACTAAGTGGCTTTGATGCTTTAGGGTAGTGGTTATCGATATCTGTCAATGAAATGTTTACACGTTTCATTGTTTTTGAAATATTAACATGATGTATTATTTTTTTTGTGAAAGTTGGGGCCAGACAAGAATGCTGCCTGAAAACCATATTGTAATTTTTGGTCTGCTCTGAGCTTTGCTGGCATTCAGGGATTACACAGCAATACATTCTGATTATTCTGCTGCAGTCTTTTCCAAAAATGTGAGTTACCCTCCTCACTGTAAGGTTATCCAGTCTATTACATTTATCCTGCCAAAGGTAATGTAATGGTTTCAAGTGAGAGATTAACAGTCATTGTATTTGTGCAGTTTTTCTTTGACCTAATTTAAGGTGTAATCCTGGTTATCTAATACTGCACATCCCACTATTGTAGTACTCAAGGCCAGGACTCAGACTGGTCCAACTCAAAATGTGACTTGACTTGAACACAAGCAAAGGGGCTCGAGACTTGTGTCAGTCTCAAGGTTTAGTGAACAAACAACAACACTGGCACATCCATAAAGTTGGAAGCAGCAGAGGTTGCTATATCCCCACAACACTGAATCCCACAACTCTTATAAAGCAACATAACTCTCATAATTCTACCATGATTCTTTCAAACTCATTCTTCCTGATGAAAAAATGGTACACTCCAAGTTCATGCTTAGGTAATGTTGCCACTGCAACATCATCAGGGTTATTTTGTCAGACTTGTCAAAGCTGCCTTCAGAGCCATAGAAAACATTCAGAGTTGTTTTGCACATACTGAGTGGTAACACTTGTGACAAGTTGTGACACTGGTGAGGTGCCCCTTTAAGATACGAGCATTTCTAGACTGGAAGTACAGCTGTGGTTTTTGTCTGCAGTGAAGCCTTGGTGACAAACAGGAAACCAAACACCTACCATAACGCTGACAAAACACATGACAGAGACTCATTTTTGAGCCTTGTGTGAATAAAATACAAGTTTACTGAAGTAGCGGCGTCTTTTTACCAGCTGCCTTTTCTTTGGGAAATGTTATCCCGCAGACCAAGGACAAGCAGCGAGCTCGGTATCATCCTCAGAAATATAAGGATTGACATGTAAATTCCAGCAAAAGAACTCACAACAGCCCCCATTCAACTACAAGTGCCCTCATTTGAGAATAAAGTACCAGAATCATCTCTTTGATGGGATCTATCCAATCATGCAAAGAAAAAGCCTGAACTCACCTCCATTCATTAAACAAAGCAGCTAATCCTGAAGTGCTGCGATTGCATGTCACGAGGTGAAAAAAGAAAAAAAAATTCTCTTCCTGGTGTATTTACTGGAACTTATCTTCACTTATAACATCTGTTTGCGGTTTAATGAAGTTGTTTTCATTTGGAGAGTTTGTATTGATAAAGGGATATGAGAGGCAGGACAAATATTTGATATGTTTTCTCAGGGTCAGGGAGGTTTGCGGGTGCACCTGTTTGGTGCTCTGCACAGGTCAGTTTCCCATATTTTTCATTTGAATGAAATGTTCCTCATTGTGGCCTTTTTTTTTGGCTCCTGTTAAATAAAACAGTGCTCTTCGAAGGAATATTATTCTATTGAGACCTCACATGTCTGATACAACGTTAGCATCCACTGGGTCTGTCTGCGTCTTTGTGAACTGTTTGGTTTTAACGGTTGAGGCTGCTGTGTGGTGATCTTACTCATACTGTGCCTCTCTGTTCATTTGAGTTGAGATTACTCATCCAGAAATGCAGCCGTTCGCAGCAGTGAAGGTTGTTAACGCTTTCTTTGTGAAATGTGATCACGCATGAACGCTGATATGAGTCATGAAGATGTACTTTAATAGGCAGAACTGTCACTCGGCTACATGTGGGACACTTTTATAAAAAAGCAGTCCAATTGCTGAAGGCCATCTCGTCTTAAAGGGGGGTATCATTAGGAAGCAGCGCTTTATGTAAATGGGTTTTATGAAAAGGAGAAGTGTATTGTCAGCCTGGGTAACAGTTTGACTCTCCGTACTGCTCATTCTTCCTCCCTTTTCCACTGCATGCGCTCATGTGTCCTACATTTGCTTGTTTTAGTTACTATGGTTGTGTGTTTCCCTGCCACAGTGAGACTGCTCGTCTATTCTTAGAGACCGGCCTTGTAAGCCGGCAGATGGCCCGTGGCTGGCGTGGTCGAGGTGCTCAGGAGGCCAGTTGGCTGCAGACCTGGAGTATGTCATTAGAGCTCATTTACACTGTATCATTCAAGGGGATACTCATGCAATCTGCAGAGTTGGAGCCAGACGCCACCTCGTCGTGACACTGCAAAAATTTGCAACACGCATCTCAAATATGAGTCGATCCAAATACCTCAGGATCATTGTTTCACTTCTAAGACGCAGCATTTCTGTGTTTGCTTTCTTGAGGACATCAGCGCAGCCTTGATGATGTGGCTTTCACAGAAGGTTTCCATTACAGCACAGATTGAACGGTCCTGAGCGTCAGGAATGCTGTTTTGCTGATAAAATTGATGTCTTAGCATAAAGGGAAATTGCCCATTTGAATGTGTTTTGAATTGGTGAGCAAAGACAAAATCTATTATGCTGAGCATTGACTGACTGTTGGTGGGATGGACTTCTCCCTTTTTTTTTTTGTCCCTCAAAAGTTTAGCAATGTATTTATTGAGTTTTGGCCAAGCCACATGTGCTCCCACAGCACTGTTCATCATGCTGTGTGGGAACTGAAGGTTGGAGAGAGAAACTGATGGTTACTGTCAAGACTGCTGAAGGTGTGGTACAGCCCTTCCTCATACATGCAGTCCAGAACTGTAGCTCTTGTGTGTTTTATGGAACCAGGAAAAACTGTATCAAGTTCAGGGACTTTTAAGCTGACTCATCAATACTGCCATGAGTTTGGATTTTTAGAAGGAGGGGTGGCATTGTGATGTGCTGGTACATTTTCCTGTGCACACAGCGGGATATTCATAGTTGTTGCTTGGCATTGTTTAGTCAAGAAGTGGTTGCGCTGTGTGTGTGCGTGTGTGTAAATCTGTTTTTCTTTGGCATGTGTGTGCCTCTGTGTGTGTAGCTCTTCTCACTTTTCCCCGGACAAAGTCACAGAGAGCCAGACAGGAAGGCTTTTCATTCCCTTGTGAAAAGTTTGTACATCATAGTTGTAATAAAAATTGGAAAAATGGGACTCGTTGCCAGATTGTGTCTCCTCGAGCTGTATTTCACAGTTTCTGGGCAAACCTCTGAGCAGGAGGAATTGGTTTGAGGAAATGTTCCACTGCCACATGTGTTTCATTTATATTCATATCACGACAAGCACACTGTTGCAGAAACATGTTACAGGCAGGCCACTGCTGTGTCATACTAATAAATCAAATGCACAAGGGCTCCTGTGTTCTTCAACAAAAACTGATGGAGATGCTGGTGTTTTTTTTAAATCTTACATTTCAGGGGAAAACGATGCAGCCAGAACAAAGTCTGTGTGTCTGTCTACATGCAGAGGATACAGGATTCAGGATGGCCGTGTCCATTCAGCTTCAGGTGTATGTCTCTGTGGTTTGTAGTGTCTGTGACTGCAAACCTCACGCAGACACAACCACAGGTTTCTGTCATAGCACAGGAAACGTTGTCTCCTCCTACATTAAGCGTGCAAGTCGAGTGCTGCTGCTGCTGCTGCTGCTACAAGCACACACTAGCACATTTGGCAAAGTTGAGCCGTTGTATTTTTTTTGGGGGGGGGTTTGCCTGTTGCAGCAGCACGTTGGCACACAACCTCGGTCTTCTACCAACTGATCCTCCTTAAGTTGAAGAAAGCCGTGATTTGTAGTTGGCAGCTCCTTCGCCCAACAAGGTCTGTTCTTTTTTTTGTGTTCCTAATTCTTTTGCGATTATGAAATTCATCTCTACAGCTGCACTCTTCCACTTTGGCTTCAGCTTCCACGTCATTTGTCTCTGAAAAGTTAGAGTTTGTTCAGTTGGCTGCTCTGCTAACATGAGATGGTGGTTGAAATTTATGCAATGTTAGGAAGCAGATGCGTGCCTTTTCTTATTTGATTTATTGGTTAGTTTTATAGTGGAGTGTGTGTCTTGGAGTGAGGATTACTGGGAAAAGAAGTGTTCTTTATCAAACGCTTAGGAAAAAGTTTATTTTGTTATCTTATGCACATGTGTGCACATCTGTCTGCCTGTGGGCACAAGTTGGGTTTTTGGCACAGTGCAAAAGACAAATCATCACCTCTGTGTCATCTTGTTTAAAGGCGAGTGTTCATAAATGTGAGTTTAAAGCTGCTATATCCTGTTTCACACAGGAAATGAACTTGTCTGATCGGTATCTTCCACAAGTTTCACACATTCTCAGCAGTTCATATCATTTAATTTGCATTCTGTACATGCAGTTACTTTTAAAAGTTACTCCCTCCATTATTTATTACCAACTTGATTTGTTGCTCTGTAGATTCAACATCTCAAATATCTGAAACCATAATATGCAAATCTATAATACACATTAACATATTCCTTCCTCTTGTCTCTTATTTTCGTATCCCTCAGGGTCAGAGGTCAATCTGAGCCACAGCAACATGTCTGAGTCCGTCAAGTCCAACAACCCCAGTCCGCAAGGGAAGGGGGAGAAGACCCATGGCAGCGACTTCAGCTATGTGGGCATTGATGCCATCCTGGAGCAGATGAGGAGAAAGGCCATGAAACAGGGTTTCGAATTTAACATCATGGTTGTGGGTGAGTGTGACGTGCATACCAACACATTGATTGATTTACTACACAAAACATAGATAAGTGTGTGTGCATGCGTGCATGTGTGCGCGCCCATGTGTTGTTCTTATTTGTCTGCTCTTTATAATTTCTCCTCTCTTCTTCTTCTGCTTTCAGTTCTGTTTTAATTCTCCTGCCTTTGTCTTGTTATTTTTATGGTGCTGACCCTAACCTTGTCTGTGATTTATCTTCATATGCATCCAATTTACCAAAGTAATTCAACTTCATTGGCATCATTAAAAACAAGATGTGGGGAGGTTGAAGGTCAAGGTGAATGGGACATTTTTTGATATTTAACAAATAACCTGAATCCGTCCTTTTAGTGTAACCAAGTGTTTTTTATGTGTGAACTGAACCACACCAAAATCTTGCCATGAGAACATATTGTAGGGGGAAAAAAAATCAGTCCCAAGGACATAGCACAAAAAGTCACAGCATAGCATCCATATGAGAGCAGGCAGTCGGTGGCCTTACTGTATGAATACAACAGTAAATCTGCAGTATGATGTGAAGATTAGTTTAAACAGCTAGCATCTCATCCAGCCTGACCTTCAACGTAACGCTGAGCTTGAATACACATCCATGTTAGATTTGGATAAAACTCTATCCTAAAATCTAAACTGACGCAGATGTATTCAGGAGGAGATGAAGCTGTAATTGCTTCCAAATGTCCTGTGTTTACAACAGCTATTGACTCAGTGTTGAATTCAGCAAAATAAAGAAGAAAGAGAATCAGATGGTTACCATTGGGAACATTTTCAATTTAAGCTGCAACAACACAAAATGAAGAACAAAGCAAGTTCAATTCTTTCTGTAGAAGCTCTGCAATCCAGAATAATTAACCCTGCACTAAATGCACACACACTCACAGTAAACATCTTTTCTCTCAGGGTGTCATACACATCCACAAACTGCTTAGTGCGCAGATTCCCTCACCTGTAGAATACCTTGCATTCATTTTCTTCACCATCATCGCACTTGAAAAGCAAGTAAATAAATGATCGACTGTTCTTTTAAGGCTCAGCCCGCATGAGACCTCAGCAAGCTCTTTTCTTTGTGTCCATGATGTAACAAACACACACACTTGAGTGGATGAAAGGAGGCTGTCGGGCTGAGAAAGTGGCATAATGGTGGCGATTAGTCTGACGAGCCAGAGTGCATACACTCCTGAGGGAGCACTCACAAACACCCTGCCAATTAGGTGCCTCTGTCATGCATTTACATGTACATACACACACATCCATGAAGGCTTGTCTGTGCCAACATGCAGGTGAGCACATGTGAAATAGAAACAAACCAATGTACACATTATCCTCAGAGGAAGGAATGTCAACACGTGTTTTCATCACACACTGAGATTAGTGTTTGTGATTTAGTAAAACCCCAATTAGATTCTTTTAAGCCTCAGTGTTTGTGTTTTGATTCTGTTCAAAATGGCTCGTTGGTGGTTGCTGGAGAGATCGCAGTCTGTTTGATTTCAGGCCCTGCAGGACAAAGTTTTGTGTACACAGATGTTGGCATGTTTCCATGGAGACATTCAACACGATAAACACCTTAGAGAAATAAGTAAAGGTGTGAGAAAGTGAAGACATGCAACATGACTCGGTGATGCAGCTTGTGTGTGAGAATAAATAAATAAAATACCTGAGTGAAACAACTTTTTAATCTTTGCCTGCATCTCAGTTTTTATCATTGTTGCAGGCACAGTGCACATTCCCACATAACGCTGACATGCATCCACTTGTAGGGCGCCGACTCCACAGAGACAAATGAAACTTGTGTCATTAGAAGATATATAACACCGTGCTGTCAAATAACACTCATGCATGTAGAATACAATGCACGTTTTCACTGGAGAAGAACCAGGGTGAGTCTTATCTGACACAAAGTGATTTTTATTTTGCTCGAGGGAGGTTTGACAGATACTTTTTTCGCAACATCTCAAGTTCTCCTGGCTAATGTGTTTGCAAACACCTCACTAGAGTCATTTTTCTCACTGTGAAGCCAGTGTCGCCTTTTTGTGATTGGCCTCCTGAGAAAAATCAGTTTGGTTCATTATATTTTAATTTGTTTTTAGTCATCTACTGGTGTAGTGCTGTTTGTTGACAATGCAGTCAGACAGTAAGATACATTTTCATATTTGCTCTATGTTTATGTTTATGTAAATGAGGCACACAAAAGGACAATAGAGTGATACCAAAGTGTAGAATTAAGTAAAAATGGAGCACCTTTTGTGTTTGTGTTTTGAGTTTCTGTTGGTTAACAGAGTTGTCACTTGCATGGCTGGCAAGGATGTGAAAGGTTAGAGCAGCTGCGGTCTTGGCCCTGTCCCTTGTGGCCTCTTCTATGAGATGCGTTTGCTTAATCCCTGCCCTTAGCCAGCTGACCTTCTGATTCGCAACACACACAGGGGGCAGCCATGGTGTCTTATTGTGTGCGTGTAAGAGAAAGTGTTGAAGTGTGCATAGTGTGTGTGATTGTGTGACACTGGGAGAGAGAGAGAGAGTGAACATGGTGGGAAAAGGCGCCCTGGGTGTTGCAGAAGGCCTAGCAGCTTGGCAACGCTCCACACGACACGGTGGATGCCCACAGGGGCAGTGAACGGAGGGAGAGAGAGAAATATGGAGGGTAGACGTGAAACATGCTGTGCCACATTAAGTGTATATGTGTATGTGCATGCGTGCGTGTGCGTGTTACGTTCATGTGAGAAACACAAGTCTTGTAAAAGTGTGTTAACAGCACAAATCGAACCCACATTATCTTGTGAGAACATTATTGATCTCGTGTATCTACTATTGTGGACTTACCTTGATGACATGTGTCACTGGCTTGATCAGTGAATCAAGTTTGCTATTTCACTGAGTTCGCATTTAAAGGGTAGAATGGGAGATCTTTGATGTGCAGAGGTGATGTGTAACTACCATGTCTACAGTACAAGACTCATGTATTAACGATAAACACCAAATGTAATTCAACCACTGTTATGGTAGTAGTTATGCATTAAGGTAAAATCAGTATCAAAAAGTTATTTTAGTTGAACTTACATGTAAGACTAAATAAAAACAATTAGTGCCATTATTAAAGTACACATTTGATGGATAATTACATTATGTTGTATTTTCAGCAAGGCAAAATTTTACCGTAATCTTAATGTATTAAAAGGATGTTACTTCTTTTAAGGCAAAACTAGTTTTTAATAATAATCATATTAATAGTAATTTAAAATTTTTAAATTAAATGTCTGTTTTGTTAGGACCAAAAAAAGGAGAGAGGTCAACAGGTGCAAATAAGGGAGTTCTGACTTCTTTGTGTAGTTTTAGTGCAGTGATGTATACTAAAATTGTTAAATATAGTCTTTGAATGTTTGTTGTGTGTGTGTGTGTGCGTGTGTGTGGGCGCGCGCGCATGTGTGCGTGTGTGTGGTCGTTCTGGTCTATACGATACATCTGTCCTTCCGACCTCCTGGTCTGACCCTGCAGCTGTCCTACTATGCTCACAGTCCATCATTAACATGTGCACGGACACACTCGTCACACAACCCACACATAGGGAATGATGTCATGTGCACATTAAAACCCTAAAAGAAACTTTTGTGTTTGAGTTAAATGAGGCCTCTGACTTTTACAGCTTTGCCTTGTGACTGCCTAGGCTTAAAACAACTGGTGAATGTGGTCCCTGTTTCTCTAACTCTTGTCTCTGTGTTTTTCTGTCTTTAGGACAAAGTGGTTTGGGGAAGTCCACTCTGATGAACACCCTGTTCAAATCCAAGGTGAGCCGTAAATCAGTCCAGCCCAACCCAGAGGAGAGGATCCCCAAGACCATCGAGATCAAGTCCATCAGTCACGGTTGGCCAAAATCCATATTCAGTAGCCTGAAGTCAACATGACTACAGTATTATTAATATGCAACATGTGTGTTTCCAGATGTGGACCCTTAGTTTTGTCTCTGTGTGTGCATGTGAAAGAAATAAGAAATATTAACAAAATAACTTCCTTTTGTAAGATATTGAAGAGAAAGGAGTGAGGATGAAGCTGACAGTAATCGACACTCCGGGCTTTGGAGACCAGATCAACAATGAAAACTGGTGAGCTAAGATTACTTAACCTTATGACCTTGGTGGCCGTTACCCCTTCATACATTGTGTTTGTATGGTTGCTTATTCAGTCCATATGGTTATCAAAGCCAAACCTCAGTGTCTTATCAAGAACACACTGAATTTTTGCAGTTCATTTAACTACTGGACAGACATCGTCTTCTGTCAACCTTTAAATTTGGGAGTTTCTTTCCATTATAATTCATATTAATGATTTTTTTTTTTTTTACATACAGCACTTCTTGATATTACCTAATTTTGTGGCATTTAAGATCCTGGTGAAGTGTTAATGTAAAGATTTAATGGACCAATATTCATAATTTAGCCAATAAATTACCTTTTAAAGTTTCTCAAATTTTATTTGGGGTTTAATGACATGTTTTATGTAACCTCATGTAACCATATAGAGGGAAAAGACTACATGAACATTTATATCTACATGGAGCCATTGCACCAGCTTATTCATCACTTCAGTTACTCCCATAGGTTAGGTAACAGATATCATGGTGTATAAAAACTTACCTTCTGATTTCTAAACTGTGTTTCCGTCTTTCAGCTGGCAGCCCATTATGAAGTTCATCAATGACCAGTATGAAGCCTACCTGCAGGAGGAAATCAATATCGACAGGAAGAAGAGGATCCCAGACTCCAGGGTGCACTGCTGCATATACTTCATCCCTCCCACAGGCCACTGGTAAGATATTGTATCAAAGAGACGCACATTCTTGTGGCTAAGTGCCCCACTTTTTGTTCCTCATCCCACCAGTTTCTCCCACAGCCACACAGATGAATCAGGCCTTTTGGGACTGTTTCCCTCGACCTATTGTCTCTCCACAGATTCTTGACTACGTCCTTCTCCAGCTCTTCTTTTTCATCTCTCTCTCTGGTGACCACATGTGGAAGTCATTCTCTCCTCAGAGGCATTGAAGTATCACTTGAAAAGTCAGATTTCAGAAAGAAATTGGACTCTGCAGTTCTCACAGTTGAAAGCGGCAGTGAAACAACTGTCAGGATGTAGAGAGTGACTTATCTTGAATAGGACAAATGGTAGTGGTGGAGTTAATTATAATGAAGCTTATTTTTTAGTGTATTCACCATTTAAATCTATGGCACGACATGAGCTCAAAATCATCTACCTTGCCCTAATTTAGCATCGTCCTAATTTATTTTATCAATGCCCATTTTTCTGTACCAGAAGTCTGGTTTTAATTGCTTTATCTTACAATCGTTGAGTGCAACATGACAGAGGCACTGGCACATTTTAATGAGCCACTGCACCAGCACAAGACTGTTATTGGTGTAAGTGATGCTAACAGACCAAAGTCACAGTAGTTATAATGGTAATGATGATGACATCACTTTATGTGTCCAAGCAAAGACGGTCATGTCCAAAGTCTCTTCACGGTGTCTCGACAAAGCCAGACATCTCTCTTCAGTTAAACAACCAGGTGGTTGGTTAACTCACATAAAGTTTGCTTCAGCTGCACTTGACTAATGAGGAAATGATGCAAACCTTTCTCCTGCTGCTTTGTCAGTGATTAGGGTCATTTTCTCCGGTCGACACTGTAATTTCTTTGATTATGCAGTGATATGTGGCGTGTCCTCATGTGCTCTGAGGGCAAAGGAGCATGTACTGCCACATACACAAACAGCAAGGCTCAGAGTTTTTGTGGCTGATGGAGGCATCTTGATGGAGTTACTGAGCTGCACACAAGTGTATAAAAGAACACAAAACACCAACTGTGAACACACACTCTCTAACTATCTGCCTGCATATCTCAGTGATGGCTCCGTCCACTGCGGCTTCATATTTCTCTAGACTGGTAACTCAACAGTTGTCCACTTCAACCTTCTGTCTATGAGTGGGGGGACGACATGTGTGTTACTGTGTTTTCCTGCTGTTTGACAGACCCCCTCATCATCTGCTCATGTAGCCACAGCTGCTGCTGCAGAGAATGTATGTGTGTGTGTGGTCATGTAAAGCAGCGCAGGTTGTGGACTCAAGTGGGTAGTGGGCATGCTAACACTTGTATAACCACACTCATGTGGATGCCCTGAGTGTGTTTGTTGATTGTGTATCATCTTGCCACTCTCCTCTTTCTTTCACTGTGAATCTGTGCTTCTTCCCTCTCTCAGCTGCCATATCCTCAAACCAATGTTGTCCCTGAAGTATCACTATCCACACAGACAGACACTAGATATGCACACTTCACTGAAACACAAATACACGAAAATCCAGAGTACGTTTGAAAACAAAGACACAAACATCTGTCAGGAAGTGGTGTCTTCCTTACAACCAACCAGAGAGTTGAAGGCACAAGAACAAAGGAGACATCTGTTGGGGCTACTGTTATAACCTGGAATAGAGAGGAATAGTGAACAAGACATATTTGCATGTTTGCATAGAGAGACAATGTTCAACATATAGACATGTGGTACATATTTTTAATCAAATATTCCAGGCACAGCAACATGAGCTGGAGCTTTAAATAAACAACATAACAACACTTTAGTTTGTGGTGGGTAAGATTTGTTATTTTATACTGCTTCATGAGGGAACAGTTCTATAGAAACTCTAAGATCTTACTCTTATTCTGTTTTTGCTTATTTTCCCTTTTTCACTTTAAATTATGGCCTGTTACCAATTACACACACGTGATGCCAAAAGCACTGTAAGCCTCTGCTTTGTGACCACAATCGAAGAATGACAAGCAGGAACAATTTTTGACAGAACTTCCCTGGTAGCTCTTAAAGCCCTGTATCATTGGAGATATGCTGATTTTTTTCTTTTTTCTTTTTTTACATCTTTGATTGTTTCAAACACCGCAAACAGCAGCCTGTATTTATCGCAGCTCTAATGTAATTTGCATGTCAGCAATTTGCTTTTAAGTTGCCTCTGTGGTTTCAGATAGATGAACAGTGCTCAGTGAAGCAGAACACAGCCTTGGCATCTCCAGCCATTTCTGATAATGGCGGAGTCAGCCACACTATTTTCCCTCTGGATAGTCTTATTGCTACCTCATTTAACATGTCTTCCTGAGAAAATGAAGGCTGCACTTTGACTCTCATCAACTCCGAGCTGGTTTCTGATCTATTACTAAAGTGGAGAGAGGACAGAGCTTTCAGCTTCCTGTGGTAGGTTGTTTGCTCTACTTATTATTTGACCACAGAGGTTATTGTTCCCAATTTATACAGACATGACTGCTGCTGTTTTTTTTCTATCCACCTAAATAAGACAATTTGTACATGCAAGCATGTAAATGTGCATCTGTGCATGCGTGTGTACATGCAAATATATATATATATATATATACACAACATATGTTTGTGTGCAAGGACGCATGTGTACATGTTAAAGTGTGCATGTATGCTCAGTCATGCATATGACACAGCACGCATGCCAACATGCTTCGTACGTTCTTGCATCTGTGCATACACAGTTTCTCTTTGCGCTTACCTGATTTATATTCAGTAAATATTCACAAAGAGAGATGATCAGCCATTAACCTCTGCTCTCTTCTTTGATTCAGTCCTCATTCTCCTCCCTCTCAGCATGAATATGACTTGAAAAATGCATAAAATATAATGCTCTGTATTTGGTATTTTTGGTTGAATGCATCATTGACTGTTTCATCTCTCTTTCTACCTTTTGTGCAGCTCTGTTTCTCTGTTTCTCTTGCTCTGTGTAACACATGCTCCCTTGTGTTTCATCTTGTGTACATGGCGACATGCCTGTCAGTCAGTGAGGAGAGCCAGCCGGGCCTTTCCTCCAGCTGCCCCTGGGTCTTTGAACCAGGTTGGCCTGGCTTGGCTAGGGCTAATTGGAGGGCAGAGCAGATAGCATGAGGGGAGTCTGTCTGGAGGAGCAACTAGAGGCCTCGTTGAAACAGGAGGGGGAAAAAAGCAGAAAGAAATACTCGTCAGGAACTCAACAGTGTAGGCTGATACTTGGCCCGTGCTAATGACTGCTTTACCAGGGGCAACCAGAAAGCTGTTACAGAAAGAATTACTCAAAGAATTTTTTTATGACGAACAAATGGAGAGTATACTTTATCCAGACTTACTTTGAGTTGAGCAAAAGCAGAAAATGAATCAGTCAAAAGCAGATGTTTGGTTACTATCTCACATTTGTCTCCGTCTCTGTTTTATGCGTTGATGTGCATGCCCCTCCACACTTTACTGAAATCACACCTAGGAGAGTGTAAGAGGAAAAGAAATAGGAAAAAAACAGCTTCCTATGTTAAAGCAGCATGATCAGGGTGAATACCAGAAACCAGGGACAACTGAATGTATGGGAGTAGACCATGATTGCCCTCTAGTGGTTGCTCTGTTGCATTACATTTCTATATCTTTCTATCTCTTGATACACATGTATATGTTGAAGTCCTGCAGGTCAGAATATTTATGTGGTGCCACAAATAAAAGAGACATGTTTTCATTCATATTGGATCAAGTAAAAACTCAAGAATGAGAAGGGAAAACATTCAAACCTCAGTGGCTCTATGAGCAAATACTTAAAATGTTTGAAAATATTTTCTGTTCTACATAATGCAACACAAATACACAGTTCATTCATGCAATAACTTGAGGTTGCACTCTTTCCTCTCTGCTCTCCTGCAGCCTCAGGCCTCTGGACGTGGAGTTCATGAGGCGTCTCAGTAAGGTGGTGAACATCGTCCCCGTTATTGCCAAGGCTGACACACTGACCCTGGAGGAGAGGGACTACTTCAAACAGACGGTGAGCAGCACCAGGCAACACATACAAAAAGCCATCTGGGCAAACCCACACTGTACCCATCCTGGGAACCACTGTATCATCTCACAACTGTAACACTTTGAAAGTCATGCTCAGTCCAGACGGAAGCATTTAAGAGCTCTTTATTTGAAGCATTTATTTACCCAAAAGGCGTTCCACAACTCCAGCGTCTGGCATGTTAGTGGAAGGGGAACCTCTGCTCAGCTGCCAACTGAGCAGGCAGGCCCTTCATTACCAGAGAATTTCTGGGTGACCGTAGAAGTCAGCCAAGTTCAGAGAGATCTGCACTGTGCAGAAAAAAACATGCTGTCTCCATTGTAGCATTGTGGTAAACAGTGAATATGAATCTGTCAGTCATTCAGTTAGTGAACAGTGGTAGTGCAAACTGAAACATTTTTGGATCAATTGGCTCAAAATGTAACAAAGATATTAATGACTCCCAGATGATGTGTCAGCATCAGGTTGATGTTTTTTGGTTCCTGGAGCACTGTCTAATAGCTGTTGGATATCCAGAATGAATTACAATAACTTCATTGATTGCTTGTTTTTTTTTCCCCAGTATTTTTTTTATGACCAAATACTTGCAAAACTAATGACATTCCCATCAGCCTCAGTTGTAGCTTTTGATGCAAATTAGCAGATGTTAGCATGCAGCTATGATCGAGCCATGTATTGGCTCATTTACGGTGTGAGTACGTCAGCATACTGGTCGCTATTGTTTAGCTCAAAGCACCACTGTGCTTTTTTTGGCCCATACTTGGTGTATTATGGTATTCGAGCTCATAGCAAACTACTCTGAGACACCTCAGGTTGCTAATCCTCCACTGTAACCTCACAGCTGTCAACTCGTTATCATGGCTTTCCCTGCTACCTCAGATTCTTGCTCCACCCCGGCTGGAGACTTAAACTGTCCCTGCTGTGGCCCCGACTCCTCACTGTGTTTTCTGTTGGATAATTCTCAGTCTGCAGGAGGCAGACGGCCACCTGCCCTCTTCCATCATTTCCTTTATCTCTTCATCCCTACATCCAAGAACACGGGCTTCCCTAACAGCTTTATTCATTTTAGAAAGGTAGAAGCACAATAGGTGTCTTGGCTCCCATTTTCCCCCTGATGCCTGTAACAGTGTCCAATAAGAACAAAGCAGGGATTGGGCCAGGCCCTGGCAGTGAAAGGAAGCCGCAGGGCTTGTAGCTGAATTGTTTTGGTTGGCCGCACATGCTCTGTATGACCCTGAAGATTATTGACTAAAAGCCTCCTGTGCCAAATGCCCCCCCCCATTTTCCTTGCAGCAACTTGACATGCAAACAGAATAAGAGAGTTTTTTTCTATTAAATGTTCGGCTCAGTGTGTCCAGCTGTGAGTGTCTGGTCACATTCCTCTAACCAACAGTTGATGTGGCTTTTTTGTAGAATTTCACTTGGTTGGCATCCTATAATGTAAGCCTGAGAGAGCTTCCAAGGATAAACAATGAAATGTTTGATCAAGTACCAAGTGGAAATTGTCAGAGTAGTAATTGTGGGAGTCAAAGTCATTCATTAAAAGGGCATTTCTTCCAGAAGCTTGTCTGTCTATTTTTCTGTGTCTGTGCCTGAGCTTCAGTCATTATAAAGACATACAGAGAATTGGGGTGGCCGTTTTATAAGCCTTACCTCTGTTTGGATTTTTTTCTTTTTTCCTAAGAGCGGTTAACCTCCATGTTAACTCCTCCGTGTCAAGGATATTAGGCACCAATTTGTGTCAACACCAGGCAGTATAACATAACCAAGGGTTTATTTAAGTCCTCGAGCAGTGGTCCAGAGTAGCTCCTATTCACTTCCCAAACTTAAATACCTGTATGTGAACAGGATTCAGTCCGAGCATCAAGTGTGTTTTGTGTTACTGCAACTGATTGACTTGGGTGTTGGCTGCAGTGTGGGACGGGGAGATGATGGATGATGGTTTAGACGATTGTATTTGCCAGTTTTTTCTCGAGTCCCTGTCCCAGCTGTTGTTATGGAAATGTTTTACAGTTGTAAAATAGATAATATACAGGATAACTTTGTGTGTAATGTATGTTTTGCCAATTTGACTGTGTGTCACTGTGTCTGGATTTGTGCAGATTAGAGAAGAGCTGCGAGCCAATGGGATCGACGTTTACCCTCAGAAAGAGTTTGATGAAGATGCAGAAGACAGGATGATCAATGACAAAATCAGGGTAAGTTCACAGTGTATTTTTAATGTGTTCAGGCAGTGCACAGTAGAGCATATCCTTCTGTGGCTTCAGCACTTCAGAGATTTTTGCCGGGTCAAATTGAAGCCTTTGATTTCCGGTTTGATTTCTTCTTTATATCTCACATTTTTTGTTTCCATGGGGAAATCTATTGAGCTGTCACTGGCATAAAAACATTTTGCTCTAGCAAAAAGAAACAGTCAAGCATGAGCTGAAAACAAATCACTGCTAACACTTGAATGATTATGTGCACTCGACAGGAGATGATCCCTTTTGCTGTGGTGGGCAGTGACCAGGAATACCAGGTGAACGGGAAGAGGATCCTGGGGAGGAAAACAAAATGGGGAACCATAGAAGGTAATACACATTCTAAGACACAAATACACATATGTGTATATACACACAGACACACAAAAAAACTAAAAAACAAACAGAAAATAATAGAATATAATAGACATAACAGAAATAATCGAAAATGGGTCACCTGGTAGTCTGATGTTCACTGACTTAGAATTGGAATTGAATGATTATATTCATATATTACTGGGACTGACCTAATATATTCTGATATCCATCTGCATGCTGGACTGTGGTCAAAAAACAGTTACCGTACTCGGACGATACAATGGTATCTGGTCAGTTGATGGCATTCATGTAGCAGTAACAATGAGGTGAAACAGTGTCACAAAGAGGATGACAGACTCCTTATTCTTAGTTTGAACATGTGGGAAGTAACAAACTGCAGCTTTAAAACCTGGTCAGCTGGTTTAACTGTCTGTGTTTGGCTTCCAGGCATTTGTTTACACATGTCTCTATAAGCCTGTAACTAGGGAGATGCATTAGACAGGAGGAGGAGATTAACAGGGACTTCCTGTGTCTGGGGGGGATAATAGGCAAAAATATAAAATACACACGTACTTCCTCATGTACACACACAGCCAGGCACGCGCACACACTAACACACTTGCATGCAGTGTATGTTTGTTGGCTTGAGCTACGTTTGTGCTGCCAGCAGGAGGTAGTCAGCAAATGAGTGTCCTTACCTCACCCCGGGGTGTGTGTGAGTGAAATGGGGGTGGGTGGGG